>PVLD010004756.1:0-121140 GCA_004027595.1 Dinomys branickii
CCCCCTCCCTGCCCGCCTGCCTCTGCCCCTCCCTCCCTCTCTGTGAGATAGCAGACAAGAGAGAAACTGGTGCGGCTTCCTCTGAGAAGCGAGCTTGCCTGTGTGGATTGGCAGCAGCCTGCAAGCTCCTCTCCCATCCATGCAGTGTTCTTGGAGTGAAATGCAATGTTGGAGCAGGGGCTGACCTGGACTGGGAAGGTAGCTGGGAGCTCAGGGAGGCCTGGATCATGGTTTAGTCCCAGGCTGGAATCACAAGAAGGTTTCAACAGGGTCTGCTCTGAGAGTTCCCAGAGCCCCATGGATTTTAGAATTTTTCAGCTTTTTCTCCTTCACCTTCGCACTGTTTCACTTCCTCCTGAGATGGCCCCACATCTGCAAGAGACATTTGAGAGAAGCTATTTATTAGCAGACGTGAAGAAATGGATTCTGCATTTGATTCTTTAGCCATGACTTATCAATGATGATGGACTGGAAAGCAGTGTAAGTAACACAGCTATATTTGTTCCTGTGTTAGATGGTCCATTTTACTTGCTTTTTTTTTTAACTCTAACTTTTTCGGTGCACTTCCTTTTGAGAAAAGTAAACCTAAATGTATAAAGTATTCCAAAGAAGTTAGCAGAGTCCAGATTAGAGGAGCTTTCTTCTTGTGTAACTGACTTGCAGAATACATGCAGCTCTAGCAGAAGAGACACACAAACTACTGACACCGAATCTGCAGTCACCCCCTGAAGAAGAGAATAAAATGGGAAATAAATGAGCCAGGGTTTTGAACTGACAGTCTTGGTATTATCAGGCTTATTCAGAGTTGATAAAATATTTGACAGTGGCTCATTTTAGAATCAAAGTCAGAATTGAGATGTGTTCTCTTTCCAGAATCATAAAAATAAAGTTAGCCTTTGGCTTTCAGAAAAGGTGATAAGATTTTTCTCTGGCTATAGAAATGCGATGTTCTTTTCTTTTTTAAACTAATGTTCATTGTCAGCTATCTTTTTTGTCCATTTTGGCTTTTTGAACAAGGAGATCTTCCCACCCTAGAGTACAGCGTGAGGTGCAGGACGCTGCAGGTCAAACGCGAGACGTTGCTAGTCTATGGCAGGCAGAGGGTCTTCTGCCTTTCTGCACTGGGGTTTTATTTGAGCACTTCAGTTCCCAAGTATTCAGCAGGGAAAACCCAAGTAACTGGAAGACCAAAATCAGTTCATTTCATAGGAGAAAAGAACAGCTACGTAAACGATCAGAAACTGAGATTTTAAAATACGATTTGCCTGCTCTTTGAAATTTGAAATGTGGCTAATTTTGTACAGAAAGAGTAATTTAAGCTTTCATGATTAAAAATAGTACTTTAAAGAAGACATTCGAGATCATAAATCACTTAGGGAAGGGCACCAATAGAGATTGCTGATCTCTTCATACCCCTCTGCAACTTTTCCTTTTCCTTTTCATCTGTGCAGTAGCGATGGCACCACTGTCCCTGGTTTCTGAAAACTTACTTCGAACTGGAAGTGGGATTTCTAAGCATAACACCTTCATGCCTTCCCTTTGCCTCTCTCTACCACACCCCAACCCCGGGTGGGCTGTGGTCTCTCCCACCTGCCCACCCTCCCTGCCTGCCTCCCAGCCCCCATCCTTCCCTATGAGTCTTGGAACCCCATGAAAGACCCTTCTAAAGATTCTCTTTGAACACGCCCTGCCCAGCCTTGGACAGAGAGAGTACTGTAATGCAACACACAGAACTGCCAATTTTGGAACTGAATGAGCTCAGTTGATTGCTGAATATTAAATCAGTTCTGTGAGCAAGAGAATGAGATCATATCTTATAAACCTGAGCCAAGGAGTTCCTAACTTTATTCCATGGCATTTAACATCGTCAAGCCTGTGGCACTGAGCATCTGAGGGGACCCTCCTAAAGCCAAACTAACCCCCTCAAGGGGGCTCGGATTTCTCCTGGCCAAATAGACTTAGGGCCACGCCTTTTAAAATATGTCCTTTGTTATCAAGAGGAATCTGAGACAGAAAACACATGTTGGCAGTGTCACGTGAGCGCCTCTCTGCACAGAAAGTGGCTGTATCACAGGGGAAATGCTTGCGGTCTTGTGCTGTTTTGTTTGGGTTTCTTGTTTGCATGAGCTCTGTCGGGCTCACGCATCTGGAAGAGATTTGAAAAGCAGAGGGAAACCCGGAGAAAACATGCAAGGAAAAGGAAAATCATTAAAAATCAAAGACTAGAGAGGGAAGAATTTTTTTTACCTAGATTCCAGTTGCCAGGATTGTTTCAGATTCCTCATGAAAGGCTGGTACCAATTGCAACTTTCCTGGTGAGAGGATGTAAAAATTGTCTCATAGTGCTTTTGGATTCTGAGCAAAGGAGGGAGATTTCTCCAGAAATAGGAAAGCAAAGGTGATAAGAAGCAATCTTCTGAGTTCCTGCAAGCCAGCCCATCCCCTCCTGCTTTCCTCCACCCCCTTGCGTACATCTCCAGCCCTCTGAAGTGACCCTGGGGACCAGCCCCAAATCCCACTGGAATCTCTGGGTATCCTGTTAAGGCAACACAATTAGCTGCCAAGGGTAGAGTTTTCATGGAGGGTAGAGAGTGCATTTCAGTGGCAAAGGAGCCAGATTTGCTGATACCTGCAAACAGCCTTTGAGGGAGGCAGCTGATTGGCATCAGGAAAACTGCTGAGCAATTTAAAAAATACTGGAGTCAAGGTGAGAAAAAGAAGAGAGAGAGGGAGAAAGAGAGAGAGAAGCGGGTGGGCTGTCTCTGGGGTGTATCAAGCAAAGTTCCATGAAGTGCCCAGAAGGTCCAAACTGATAACACCAGATGGTTACGATAAGTCTTAAACAGATCGATACCTTACAAATGGAACGAAAGCTTTTGGGTCTGCTGTTCTGCCGGGAAGATTTGCTCCAGATACAATGCCAGTTCTCCATAATGCCTACTGTGTGGCGTGGCGTGTACTCTCTCTTAGGTGGCAACTGGTTCCCTTCTCCAAAGCTGGAAGCTCAGGAGTGTTTTCACAAAGGGTGGTCAGCAAATTTTCAGGTTGGCTGAGTAGTGCCGTGCTTCCATTGTGCTCATCTTCATTTTTATTAGACTTGCTTTCAGGTTCCAGTTTTTGTCCTTTGTCTCAACTTCTCATCCACAATTTCACATCTGTCAGTGCTCATTCTTCAGCCCACAGGCGACATTCCTCCAATTTACCTACACTGCAGAGAACCCCTGGTTCCTGAGTCCTACTACACCCATGCCGGAGAGACTCAGTGCGCTCCTTCCTACGCTTCCCTGCCACCCACCCCTCAGAGAGACTGCAGGGGAGAAACTCAGCTTTGATAAATTAGGAGAATTATAATTAATGACAGAGTGTCATGGTCTTAAAATTGCCAAGGGAGTAGATTTTAGACATTCTCACCACAACAAATAAGTACGTGATGTTTAGCTGTGCCATAGTGTACACATATTTCAAAACATGTTATATACAACTGATGTATATAATTTTTTGTCGACTTAAAAAAAGATGGGAAGCTTTATAATTAGGTTTATAGGAAAATAAAATACAAATTTAAAAAAAGATAATTGGCGAAAACCACCAAGTTTTCCTGATCAGAAGAAGGACGTGCCTTCTCTCCTAGACATTTTGTCTCCTTGCTGTCTTCTAGAACTCAGTGGAAAGGCTCCTGCGAGGTGGCACCTAAACTCGGTGGAACCAGCAGTTATTACCTGCATTTGCGACATTGTCCATTAAATTGCTGAGCTCTTCTAAGCTTCTATTTTTCACATCAATAGAATATATGCCAAGTTTCCCTGCTGTGTTAGCTTTCTAGTACTATGACAAATACCTGAAATGATCAGTTTGCACAGAAAATAGATTTACCTGGACCCACAGTTTAGGAGGCTGCAGACTGCGATTGGTTGGCCCATCACACTGGGCCTGTGGCAAGGCAGCACATCATGGCAGAAGCACATGAAAGAGCAAAATCATTACACTTATGATCTAAAAGCTGCAGAGAGGAAGAGGAAGGGACTGGAGTCCCCAGATTCCCCTTCTACAGCCCCAGTGATCAAACCACCCCCGCCCCCGGGCCCCTCTCTTAAAGTTTCTACTGCTTCCCAGAGCACCAAGCTGGAGACCAAATCTTTACACACGGGCCACTGGGGGACGTTCTAGTTCAGTCTTTGCAAGAACTAAATGAAATAATCCATGGGGCCTAGCGTGGGGTCTCACTGTGTCCTCGTTTTCAATGCTATGCTCGTGTTTCCCTGTTAGACATTTTCAGTAGAGGCTCCAGACCCTACGTGGTGGGTGCCTGGAAAACAGAATGTGGCAGTACCGGAGTAGAAGTTGAAAGCTGGGTGTTGGGGTCCCAACTTTGTTAGTAACTTCTTGTGTGACCTTAGGAAAGTGACCACGCCTCCACCGGGCTCCAGCCTTTCTAAAGTGCTTCCGTTTCCCTGAACGGAATGCTCCACTACTCTCTCTGTCCTGAGCCGCGTGGGTTCCCCAGCAGAGCAGGCTGTCCTCCCCCCCCCCACCCCTTTCTACTTTGCTTCTGTGAATCCTCCCCCGCCCCCACACCTGGTCGGGGCAGCTCTTCTGCAGCGCTGTGGGTCACCCCACCCCAGGCTTCACCATGGAGATGTCCCTGTGTGCGTCTCTCACTAGGCTGTGGTCACTCTAAGAATGACAGCTTTAATCTTGAATCTCTGCAGTCTGTGTCAAGACCAGGCCCCTGCCCCATAAACATGTGCTGCTTGGCTGCATGAAGGAAAGAAGACGTGAATGCAGGACCCTTGCCCCGCGGCAGCTGTAGATCTGGAGTGGAGAGAAAACGAAATAATGTGTCCAGAAGGCTTAGAGGAGTACCGTGCTGTGGGGGTCCCTTCTGTTTTAAGTTAGCACGAGGACAATATGCTTTAAGCACCAACATTTTTGTTCATGTCTTAGATACTGCGCTTCTCCACTGTAGTGAAACAAAACGGCATTCTGTTTTGTCCTGTCCTTGCAAAGCACCCCATTCTTTGTCACAGAAGCAGGACAGACTATGTGGGCCAGAAGCTCTGAGGTCTGAAACTGTGGATGACAAGATTTCTCATTCCAGAGTGAGAGATAAGACTGAAAGCCAGTGCCCGTGGGAAGGATCTCCGTAACTCAGCCTTACCTGGGGCAGGGGAGGGGAATTGCAGACTCTCCCCTGGGAGGGAAACGGGCTCCTAACAGAACAGCAGAGGGAAGGAAAAGGGTCCTAGAACACAGAAAATATGCCTTGGCTGTATGGAGGCTTTCCCACCAAGGCAGAGAGTCAAGGAAGGAGCAAAAATGTTTGAGTCCGACAAGCCCGGGTCTGGACTCTAGTGTCAAGCTGGGGCCTTTGCTGTACCCCATCAACCTTCTCCCTACAGGAGCATTTGGATTCTATTCTGTGTCTCCTGCCAGAGTTTATTTAAATGTGGGACTATCCACAACTAAAAAGAATGCCACTGGCTTGTTCTCCCCCTTGGAGCCAGGTTCTGCCGTTAAACTTTTCCACGGCAATTCTTCGGGCCTGGTTCATGATGAAATAAACCCTTTCTTGCTGTTAGGTCTAGGTTTTTTTGGACAGGAAATGTTCTTTCTTTGAAGAAAAAAAATGTTTAACAAAAATAGACAGTTCCAATGGCCAGTCCTGAAACAGAACCACAAGACGGTCCAGATAATGACAGAAGTCAGGTACCTGTATGTGCTTAATTAATCGACAACTCTGGAGGGATGTGTACATCAGCAGTACATGGGTCTGTACAAAGGTCCACAGCTGCCTTTGCTAATAGAGTGTGTACACGTGGATCTATTGCTCACATCTCCATGTCCAGCCCAGAACGTTACATAGGCTCATTTTTCACTTTCTTTTGACCCTGGTGTTTCCACAAATGAGCCCCATGCTGTGTCTTGGTGTAGGAGCCTAGGTGTGCATGAAATAATGAGCCTGTAAGGCCCTTCTGTGCCTGCCTATTGGCTGCTCTAAAGGGAAATGGAGGAATCCTGCAAAACCAGGAGGCTGAGATGTCACCTTATAAATATGTGAGCTCCTTGCTTAGGTGATAAGCTCCTTGACAGCCAAAGCTGTCATTTGCACACTGTCTTCAGTTAAACATAAAAGTTCCAGTGACTGTCCCTGGATACTTGGGACTGAGAGCTGGAGAGTGGGGGGTTGGGAGGCAAAGCTGGGTGGCCCTGACTGTTCCCCAGGGCCACTGCCTTCACCTCAGCCTGCCACGGGGCCGTAGGGGGGGCTTTCTCTCTCTGCATTTGATTAGTAAGTGTAGACAAAACTCTGTACTGTGGCACTTGGGATAGGAAAAGGGTTGACTATGAATATGTCAGTGGAGGCAGGGGAAATAGTTTCTAGCATTTATGTTGGGGCAGCAGCAACTATATCTGTACAAATTCAACTGTTTCATTATGTTTGAAACTTTATTGGGAGTTTAATAAAAATCTTATCAATAGCCTGATGTTAAAATATAGGCCTGCAGATCAAATATTGATCAGAGAGCCAATATGTAGAACAGGAACATTCATCAAGTACCTAATATGTTATAGTGTTTTGTAAGGTTTGGGGGATTAGAATGGGGATCTGGGAGCAGAGTGATTAAGATACTAATTAATTTTACTGTAATGCGCTATGATAAACCACAAAGTAGTTGTATTAGCAAAATGTTACCAGAACGTATGGAAGAAAAGAATGAATTCTGCCTCAGATGCTGGACAAGGAGTCCTACACATTAGAATTGGGTCTGGAATGCAGGGCAGGAAGGGCATTTTAGACCAAGCAGTGGGCATGAGTCTCTGCTTATGCACAGGAGTGTGAAAACAGATGAATGTCATGAAATTATACTCACATGACATGATGATTAAAAATAATTTTGGGATACTCAAAATCAGCAATGATTAGTAATAGATGACATAAAATAGGACATTACAATGTATGCAACAAATTATAAAACAAAATTCAAAATCATGTCCCATTGTCTTGATCCCCTTCCCGTTTGGGAAAGATCGCCTGCTCCCTAGTATGTACCCTTTAGTTTCCTCTTTATGTTTTTGGTTTCTCATATTAGAGAAACCATGTGATAGTTAAACTTCTGTGTCTGATTTATGTACAAATTCCCCACAATAAATATAATCATTATGTAGTGCAAACATGTACTAATAAAATAATGCATAATTTAAAAAATCATGTCCCATTTCACAGATTGTCGGTAGTACCTCATGGGTCAGTCCAAGAAGGAGAGTGTAGGAACAGACCTTCACCTGTGTTTGGGACCTAGGGTTTTGTGACTGATGAGCGGGGTCATTTTAGACAACTTGATGACTTGCTAGTCCTGTTTATCTTGGGTATTAGAACATCCACTTCAAAAAATGTTTGCAAAGACAGAGCTGTTTCAGGAGAGAGAATAGGAGAATGAGTCCAAACAACCTGATTTCACTTGCAGAGTCAGAAGTCCTCACTGGAAAACTGTCTATAGTAAAAAGCACAGAATTTTATAGCACCTTTCAGGTAATTCGGTCTTTCTGCACATGTAAACACTCTGCTTGTCAGAATTCTGTTAACTAGTTACTTTATTAAGCTGCATTCAAAAACTCAGAATGGTGGGATATAATGAGCCTTGTAAAACACTAAAGAAGTGTGGAATGTTCTAGTTGAAGCAGCCCAGTTGTTACAGAAGCAATCCCACTTTAGAGCTGGTAGAATCCACAGAGGTCGTGTGTTCTGTTAGTTTCACCTCATTGAGGAATGGCCTTCTGGGTAAGGAAATGTCCTGAGACAGAGGTAGTGAGAGATTCCACACTCTCACACATTCATTCTTGGATCCACTCACACATTCATTCATCCATTCAGTAAATGTTCCTAAAGTTCTTGCAAGCTATGGGATAAATTTTTGAATGAAGATACTTATCATATGCTCCAGGAGCTTACAGCTTTGAAAAGAGGTGAAGACATGTACATAAAGAATCTAAACAGAATAAGTGGTAATGCATACAAAAACAAAAGAATCTAGACAGAAGTTATTTTTACAATACAGGGCCAGGCATATAGCTCAGTGTCATAAGTACCTGCCTGTCAAGTGCAAGGTCCTGAGTTCGATTCCTGGTACCAAAAGAATAAAATACAGTGGAAGAGAACTATTGAAGTTCAGAAAGTGAAGCTGATGGCCATAGCCTGTGATAGAGAATTCACTGTATTAACTTGGACTTACGACATTCACCTTTGTTTTGCTTAAGCTTTGAGTGTCCCACAAGAGAAAGAGGTAGGCAAGGTAAGTGTTTGGTTTAACCTGTGTTTTCACTATGGGGAAACGCAAAACAGTCAGAATTGAATTGTTACACTGTCCCCATTAGTTGATAGCTAATAAGAACATATTGCTCAAGTACAAGAATATTCCTTTACCATTAATATCTAATCCCGAGAAATATCTATATTTTTTAGAAAAAGCAAGCATTCGTCAGTCAGTTACCTGTAAATACAGGCAAATGCAAAAGGCATGTCTGTTGTGCTGAGAACTACCCCAGAAATAATCCCAGGAAACATGGACTTTGAGCCCCCTCTGGAGGAAAGAAGGAGAGCCCTCCCCTGCTAGTTTGGCAGCAAATGGTTTATGGTGTAAAGGTCAGAAGTGGAAGAAAAACATTAATCTAATCAAACTGACTTTTGGAATTAACCTTACAAAACACAAATTTACAGCCTTTGACTCGTAGAAAACTCAGTGACTATATTTGCTTCAACCTCAAATAAAATTCCTCTTTCAAAAACTTGGCCAAACAGCTGTTAGACACAGACTAATAATGATGTAGAAAAATAATTACTATGAGTGCAATAATTATATTCATCTTATGAACATAATAGCCTGAGAAAATCTTATGACACAAAATATTTTGTGCATTATCATTAAGAAGCCAGGAAACCTTCAAAGCAAACAAAGATATCTATTAATTTGCTCATCCGTTACATGTTTATCGAGTATCTACTGGGTATCCTTCTTGGTTATTAAAGAAATAAAAGCACTTACCTTCATGAAGCTTACACAGGAAGAGGCATCAGCGGCCAGCACCAGTGCTGGTCACATGCTTTCCCTTAGGGAATAGGATAGCATTCGTGGATGTGTCAGTGGGAGGGACAGAGAACCAAAGATCCCAATCAACAGATCAATTTGGGAAACTCTCAAAAGGTTGCATTATGCTACAGTCTTTAAAAAGCAAGAAACAGAATCTTATTTCATTTGCCTACAGAATAAAAATAATCATCTTCTCCATAAATAAAGAAGCACCTATTAATCTGACAGGCTTGTTTTGGAAGGTGTCCAAATACATCCCAAAGCATGGCCTCGTAGAACCTTGTGGCTGGAACAATCCTTGATTAAAAACCTCCTCCACATGAGCCAGTGTCTCCAAACTGTCTGATGGATGGGCAGTATGTGAGACCTCCAGTGCTATTCTGTCGGAGACATGCAGCCAGACCTGTGTCTTCTGTGATGTCAGTGATTTTGAGTTAAGTCTGTCTGTCTATCCATCCATCCATGCAACCATTCCTATTTGTGCAGAACTCACTATGGGCAAGGCAATGTGGGGAACACAATTATAGAAAAGATAGATGCCTCCTGACTTTATAAGGCATCCAGACCTGTAAAGAAGAAGCAGGTAATTACAGCCATTTGTAAGAAGCAGTATGTGAATCCCAGTTTCACCATTTTGACCTCATCTTGAGCAGGGGCCACCCTGGCTGGTGAGAGACATGATAGGCAGGGTGTGTCAACCTTCATGACCTCATTGCATGACAGGAAGTGGCTCTGCTCTGAGATTAAATTGCGGGCCAGCTGCATGAGGTCGCTTGACCCAGGGTTTTGTTTGTACATAGGTACTGACTTTGCATGCATAGTCTCTTACATGCCCTTCCCAAGACATTGCCTACAATGTTTTGATAAGGTGGACAATCAGTTGTCCTGTTCCTGGTCATTCTGATATGAGGATATACTGTCAGAGGAGCAACTACCAAGTATGTAATTGTCTCTAGCTCACAAAGTCTGCAGATACGTGACAGAAAGAATGTAGTTTTGGCTGGTTGTTTTCAGGGCAAAACAACTGCCCTGACAGAGATCTTCTTGACATCTGATTTAAAGCACAGAAGCCCCCAATTTATCGGTTCAAACTAAGAAGCTTTTTTGTCTGACCTTTCTTAGCTATTAAAAAAGACTCTCTCAGCCAATAAATTACCAAAACTCAGATTCAAAATGTCTAGGACCTGCAACTGACATCAGAGTCGATATCATGGAGTCAGTTGTGGTGCAGAGTATTGATAAGCCCTGAAGGGAATGTTGAGCAGAAGGAGGGGTTTAAAGCAAAGGCATCTCTTCCACCTTGTTCATTAGGATTTGTATTTGAAGAAGCTTAGGAATGGAGATTTCTCAAAAAGCTACCCTTTGACCCAGCTATTCCCCTTCTAGGTATCTTCCCAAAAGAGTTAAAGACATCATACCATGATATGAGCATACTCATGTTTATAACAGCACAATTCATAATAGCTAAATCTTGGAAACAGATGAATTGTTTTAAAAATATGACATTTATGTACAATGGAGTACTATTCTGCCATAAAGTAGGATAAACTTAAGTCATTCATAGGTAAATAGATATACCTCTAGACCATGATATTAAGTGAAATAAATGAGATACACAAGCTTAAATATGGCCTAGTTTCTCTTATATGAGAGACCCAAAATATAAACAAAGAGTAAAATTAACAATAGATAAAAGGATGCAGGGAGCTCTTTTTCAAATGGGGATTGAGAGATAAAGGCAGGGGTAAGAGAAAGGAAGGAAAAGGGATGGAAACAGAATGGAGATGTGCTCTGTATGGTACTTCCACACAGCGAGTGTGATCATTATGTACTGCACACATGGATTAGAAAAATATGAAAGCTGAAAATATTTTTGAAAAGAAGCTTAGGAAAAAAAAGCTCCTAAAAGTTAAGGATATGTCTTTCTTCCTGATGCTTTATTATAACAATGATTGTAGCAAACATTTACTGGGTGTTCACTATGAGCCAGGCACTGTTCCATGTCAGATATTTGAATATTTTTTGTGGGGGGAATATTCAGACCATAGCAACATCTCATTTTGACCACCCAGCTGGACCACTTTGAAAAACTAGAAGAATCACATTATAACACAGTCACCCTGTAACATGCCGTTGGATGTGAGCACCTCTTTGCAATTCTGATAAAATTATAAGGAAAAAATTACCCAGAATGCCAATAGATAGCAGAAAAGTTTTATGTAAGTTTTGTTTAAGGATGTATACCTTACCAGCAATTATAAAATGAAGTAGTAAATAAATTGTATTTTAAATGTGTTGCACTTGGACATTAATTGGATTGTGAATTTTATGGAGACAAAGACAAAGGGAACAAAGGTATTTATTGAGCTCTTTTTGGATCTGGGTCATTCTGGTAGCCACTTTGCCACACCCTATGCACTTTGTCCTCTCACAGTGACATCCTGATGTAGGTGTCATTATTTTCATACACATCAAGGTTCACATGTGACCGCAAAGCTTATGTGCTGTTCACATTTGATATAGATTACATTGTTCTCACCCAGTAAACTTGTACTTGATTTGTCTGGAGAAGTCTAGTGTTATTTGGAGGATTTTGGGAAGTGGATCTTTATGTAAGGAACACTGGGGAATGTTATAGTAACCCACACACCTCCATTTGCCTGTTACCATAAAATTCAGAGCTGAATATAAATAGTACATACTCAGCCTCTTCAGAATAATATGAATTAATAAATACATGATAATAAAAGATACAATCTTCAATTTTATGAGCTGCATAAATGGTTTTATGGGTGCTTTTTTATTAATCTCTTTAAAAAACAAAGCTATGTCATAGTATCATAATTTAGTATAAACATTTTAATAAAGGACTCTAATAGTTCACATTTTTCTTTGTTTCATATTTCAGTTTCTCAAAAGAATAGCCTAGATGCCACTACCTTACTTCGTCAGCCCCCTTTTACTTTTTAAACTCACTGTAGCAAACTCCAGCTCGCCTCTGACTCTGTTCAGGGTCAATAGTTCATTTATTAATTCTAATCCAATGGACCCATTACATTCTCTGCCCTGTTTTGTTTCTCAGTATTTAACATTATTGACCACTTGTTCTGTCTTTCCAAATACTATGGTGTCTTGGTTACTTTTTTCTCGTTGCTGAGACAAAATACCCAACACCCAAAATGAAGAAAGGAAAGGTTTATTTAGCTTACAGTTTGTGGAGGTCTCAGTCCATACTTGGCTGGTTCTGAGGCACAGTGGCACATGGCGGAGGACAAACTTCATGGCAGCAGAGCACAGCAAAAGCAACCAGCAAAAAAGAGAGGAATGGCTGCAAGCAGCCTCTTTTTCTCCCTTACCTTGTAAACAGCCTACCCCCACCCAGGGGGCGTGTAGCTCTCACACAGTCTCCATGCCCTCCTCTTCCATAGGCTCAGGATGTGTACAAAGTAAGCACTCTGGCTTCCTGCTGAATCACTCAGCCAAACCTCTAGACTCCCCAAGTTGACACAATGTATCAACCGTAAAATATGGGTTAGATGTACACTAAGAGTATATATTTTGAAAGTAAGTAGCTTCTAGATGTGGAGTCAAAGGCTAGCATAAAAAGAAAAATCAACCGGGCATGGTGATGTTTGCTCATAATCCTAGCTGCTCCAAGAGAGTGAAGCAGGAGGATTGAAAGTTCAAGTATACCCTGGGCAACTTAGCAAGACCCTGGAAAGAAGAAAGAAAAAAGAGAGGTGGAATGAAGGAAGGAAAGAAGGGAGAGCGAGTGAGCTGAGGATGTAGCTCAGTGGTAGAGTGCTGGCCTAGCTTAAGAGTCCCTGGGTTTGATTCCCTGTGCTGAAACAAAAGAAAAGGAAGAGAGAGAATCATATTATTTCTTAACCATTTCTTAGTTATTAGTAATTCATTCAGTTACTTCTGTGTATCTATACAGTATTGAATGACTTTTGGCATTTGTTAATTATCAGTGATTTCTTTGACAGAGCACAAGGGGAGCAGTAATGTCTAAAGTGCAGTGATGTCACTCATAAAGAAAGTGCACCTGAAATTTTAATAGAAACAATTTCAAACAAGATCCAATTTATAAAAACTCAAATTAAAAGGAATTTTAGGAGGATATATGTTATATAAACATGGAAATGCAAAGAAGAAGATGAGTGATTGCTTATGTAACGTGAATTCCGTTCTGTCCAGTCGCACGTGAATGTATTCAGAGACACAGTTGGAGGGCACTATGACTTAGAGAACAGGCATTCTCTTTTCACAGATCCTCCTCCTAGAGGCTCCATCAGAGCACGGTATGTTTTTCCTTTCAATAAAATGAGACCTGGTGATTGTATCCTTACCCAAGGATTCAGTATCAGAAAAGTTATAGCTGTAATTTATGTCTTAGTAAAGTGAAGATCTTACTTTAAATATGTGTAGCTACTTAGTATAATTATGCTCCAAAAAGAGGGCTGTTTAGTATTACAATAACTAAGAGTTTCTACATATAAAAACATTAACTTTACGTATTGTCAATTTCACCAGTGTATAAATATGTCCCCTAATCTGCATCCCCTCACCTTGCTGGAGACTAAACCAACTGAGAGCCCTCAAACTAGGTTACATTCCCGTTCCCCATTGCACTCGTAATTTTTTTTTTTTTTTTTTTGAGACAGGGTCTTGCTAAGGTGTTAAATCGGTCAGACTGGGCTTGATTTTATAATCTTCCTGCCTCTGCCTCCCACAGTGCTGGGCTTGCAGGTGCGTGTCACCACCTCCAAATTTTCCTTCCAAACTCTACTCCAGATGCACGCATGCGCAGGAGATGACCCCAGCCACTCCAGGGCAGCATCAGAGAACTGATGCAGTGAGCAGGACTTAGTGCTGCATTCTCTCCTGCGTTGGACATATGCGCCCCGGAGCTCCTTCCTGTCACTTTCTCCTGCCACTTCATAGCTTGCCTGTCTTGCCCTCTGTGACCAAATACACACATAGGTGCAACAAAAAGAAAAGTATCAGTCTTTGTTAGCAGCCTTGACACAATGGTGCAAAAGGAATTTGCTGTGAGGTCTGGATAAGTCACAATTACTATATATTTTTCCTCCTTTTATAATTTATTGTGTTCTAGAATAATTCCTCATCTCTGTTGTCTATTCCAAGGAGATTGCTTCTGTGCTTTTCTCTAAAATTAAAAACAAAGGTCCCTTCTTCCTCCTCTCCGGAGCTTATGGATATGAGTGCATTTTATTGCACAGTATGATTTTTGCCCTGGTTTTCAGCCACCTGCACACCTCAGATAACCTTACCTTAGCTAGGTTGGGAAAGAGGGGATGCACATTTCTACCTCTCAGCCTCTACTGGGGCTGCTAAGGTACCAGCAGTCTAAACAAGTGTTCAGAGCCTGAAGCAACCTTGCAGTCCTAGTGAGTCTGATCCTCTTCTATATCCAGTATGTACTGTTCCAATGCAAATTAGTTTTCTTTGAAATGGGGTAATGATTTCTTCAGACTTTAACTATAGTAAATAATTTATTACATAAAAATATCAGTATTATAGGGGAAAATCACTTCTGTTAGCAAATGAAAATGTTATATTCAAATTTAATTAACCAAGAAGCCCCCAAACCACAGAGCGTGTCACCAGCATTGACAATTAATTAGTTTTGCTCTGAGAGAGCTACAGGTATTGAGCAAAGAGCTGTGGATTAAAGGCTTTGCTTTCTGTGCAAAGGTTGGCCATTTCTAGCTATCACACCTCGATAGCAGTTTGCCACTTTGGGCAACAAATTATATCTGAAGTGTGTAATTTCAGGTCAGTTTTTAATTTCACATAATATAAAAACGGGAAGAGTGAGAATAAAGCACTACTGCTTTTACAGTAAAGACAGAAAACGTGAGTGAGAGCAGCTGCTTTCCAGTTACTTGTGCTTTTCGAGGTAGTTTTCCACTAGACAGGGAAGGAAGAAAAATAAAGTGAGGAATGCTAGGCAGGAATGGTCAGTCTTGGCTTTTAAGTGGGTGAGCTGCTTATGGTAGAGGAGGGAGCATGTTCCGTTTAACATTATATTAGCATATGTATAAATGACTTAAGTGGGAACTACTGAAGTTAACATCTAAAAAGGCAGCATGATGTAATGAAAAGAACATTAGATTCATTAGATTCTTGAAATCAAATTATCTAGAATATGCTTATTCCTTGAAGGAATTCTAATTTTCACTGGACAGTTCTCAGACTGTAGAAGACTTGCATACATATCTTATGGGCAATTGTTTCTCAGTAGAAAAATCAAGCAGTGGCATTTCACAAGGAATAGACTTTAATTAACCTATGGTTGTCTTTTTCTCTGCCTGTATTTGTAGGCAATCGAAATGGCTGTGTGGTAGATATGTGGTCTCATCGGTTTCAGAGAACAGCCGGTTTTTTATTATTCATGTCTAGGAGAGATAGTGGTAATGCTAATTAACTAAAATCATTTCTATCTTAACTAACATCCACATTTGCTGGGGTGGGGCTTACAATTCTTTTAACTTATGTACGGAGCTCAGTTCACACAGGTGTGATTCAGGAGGTCAGACGCTACCCAGTTTCCCTGGGTTGGGAATACCAGCCCAGGAAAGTTAAGCTCTGAAGACAGGGAGCATCTGGGGAGAAGACTGGATGACCAGAATGTCAGTACTCACAGTGCAAAGTACCTGAGCAGCCCCATTTGTATAGAAGAGACTGTCAGGGAGATCAACCGAGGGTGAGGTCCAGGCTTACAAGTAAAAATCAATCAAACAGTTAGGCAGAAGCCAAGATGCAGGAGATGAGGAAGCTAGGGCAGGAGTCTGGGAAGACCAAGACATAGAGCTTGGTACAGGTAAATAAAAGAAAAAGAGCTGGTAGAATTGGATCACAGGTTTGGCTACATCATTGGTTATCCAAGTGCGTGGTCAGTGGCATGAGGTCAAGCAGCAGGCAGAGGAGGTTCAGGGGGAGGTGCTAAGGAGTTTGCTGACCAGGGAATCATGGCTCCTGTGCTGTCTCAGGATTAGGTCCTCGAGTGCGACTGTGCAGGTCATCTGTGTTCAGAACACTTGAAGCGGAATGCCCCGGAGGCACATCTCCAGACTTCCGGGTTTCTGATGCTTTCTTCCTCGAAGATAAAGTCCGGAGGCGTGTGAGCTGGCAGGTGGAGCCCGCCTTTCAGTACAGCAGGGAGAAAGCAAGTGGCGCTTTGTAGGTCTGAATGAAGATAATGACGTGTGGGTAACAGAGCAGCTGAAAGCTGTGGAGACACAGTCCAAAGTACTTGTCACATGGCACCGGAGGCAGTTTATAAATTAGTAATATATTCCTTCCACGTGAACTTGTGAATAAGTTTTCATTTACTCCTTTTCCAATGCCCTTGAAAATGTGGGACCCTGTCTCATAAAAATGTAAAAGATTGCTGAGACCCGAAGCAAATTGGTACCTTCCCAAGGTCATTTGGTCCTGGAAACAGAAATTGTCTGGTTCCAGTGAATGTTTTCCTCTTGGTCTTGATCTGGAACTTGCCTTCTCAGCAGTACTTGGCCCTGACTTCCTGGGTTGGCTGGTCAGACCGAAAGAGATAGTTGTAATAAGAGTGTCAACATGTCCTTGGGCAGCCCATACAGTCTGCCACCAACTTGTCAAGTTCTAGACAAAATCAAGTCCATTAGAACATAACTTTCCAAGTTTCTCTTTGGGCCTGAAACCCAGCCCTGATAGATGGCATCTTGCTGATAGAAAATGGGCCCCATCAGAGTCTACGTTCTAGGAAATATTAAAGTAAGCCATGAAGGTCAGCAGGATCTGGCATTCTGCTGCCATGTAGGCAGGGCTGAGCAGAGACTGTGGGACAGCAGAGTACATAACTGAACAGCAGCTGTGTAGTAGGCTGAGAGGGGTTCGTTGCTGGCAAGACAGGTGGAAGTCATTCTTCAGATGCTCCAAATCCCAACATGCATTGCACAGAGCCAGAGTCTCCAGGACCGAGATCATCACACAGTCCAGTTCCACATGCACCCGCAGAAGCAGAGGTGGCGGATGCCTCCCTGGGAGCCTCTGTGCCGAAGCCTTCAGCAAAACGCAGACTTCGCCGACAGAGTACTTATTCGGTGTTTCTAAAATCCAGATCTCCATAGCCAGGAAATAAGGGGCACATGCTTTACACTTCTGCTGAACATTCCATGCCATCAGATAACTATTTTATTAACATTTTCTGGTTTATTTGAGCATATGAAAGTGTCTGTTTTCATGCAAGGAGTTTGGCTCAGCAAACGCTTTCATAGGTACTTTGCTGTAACTAAAGGAGGTTTGAAGACATTTTATGGAAGAAATCAGCTTAAGAATGTACTCTTTTTCTCCCATTATTTTTGCCATTGGTCATATTTTTATTTACCCGTAGTGATAACCATGAACAAAATACAGACATAGATGGATTAGCAACATGTGCCAGCAATGTGGTTTTCAAATATTGCTTTGATACTTTTCTAGGCATGAGTGGGTGATGTTCAGGAAAAGCGTTCAGTTCCTACCTGCTGGGTAGTAGGTTTACCTACTGTGTGTTTTCAGGTTGTTGAAGCTTTTCTTTATCTCTGCTGCTCTGGAGCCAACCTAAAGTTAGTAACATTTGCTGGTGTGGATTCCTCTCGTTTGTAAGGGGTAGGGGTAGACTCTTTAATATAGAGTAGCTGCTGAGTGACTCAAAGATGACTATAATGGTATTTATAGCTTTTAAATTAAAAAGTTCTTCTGTGTGTCATTGCCATGCTGTGTGTCATTGCCATTCAATAAATATTGATTGATTGATTAAGTTTCTGGAGCTTTGAGATGCATTGTAAGCAACTTCCAGCATTCCTTTTATGTATGTAGAGGAAGAAACATGAGGTGGTAGTAGATGCTATATCCTAGTGTTGTGTCACGTCCTGGTGTAGTTATCATTGTTATTATTATGAACTAGGACACATTCCGGGTTGTGGGAATGGAGAAGCCATTTTCATGTAATTTGCCTTTCATATCCGAATTCTGGCCCTGACCTAACTCACTCAGCTGAGACATTTTCTCTCTGTGATACGGAGAGATGTTGCTAAGCAACTAGATCAGTAATTGGTAAATGCTTATATATGATTAGATTTGAGTTACATACAAAATATGCAACTGGTTTTTTTCCACTTTATTATTAGACAAATGATTATGACTTGGTTTTATTTTGCCCAAATAAAATAAAATAACTGCTTTCATTTATCACAGTGCATAATAGCATGGTGTAGTGGAAAGACCCTGGGTCTAGAAGATAAAGTGAATCCTAGTCCAAGGTATGAGAGTCAGTCATCCTGTGACTCTGAGTAAAATCAGGTAACTGCTCAACCTTAGTGGGGTTTTTTGGTTTTTGTTTGTTTGTTTAATCTGTTTTTTACAGAATAAATACCTTGCTTGCCTCACAGGGTCTGGTAAAGGATGGATGTGAGAATATGCAGCTTTTAGAGAAAATGAAATATTTCCAGATATATAGGCATTCTCTAGAACTCCAGGTTACTCAGTCTGGGGATCTTGTTCACGCTGGTATAACCACAAAGGTGGGATTGATTAAGAAGTATGGAGTGAGCACACAACAGTCCTTAGAAGACACAGGCTATAAGGCAGTTCTAGGGGCTGTGGAAGAAAGTAAACACATGGCACTGACCCTCGGTGAGTTAAGTGTGCAGTGGTAGTGGTAAGACAGGAGCAAAAAACATCGTAAAGCAACATCTCTTGCAGCCTCGGTGTGCAAGACGTACCTTCTCAAAACCAGTTGCTGTAAGACTTTAAAGGAATGAGAGATGCTCCAGGAAGACTGGAGTAGTCCATGAAAACAACTTGCACAAAGTCCTTGAAGCACCGGTGAATATTTAAGAGAAGAATAAATTCACAGCAAGTCTCACGACAGGCATTGTGTATTCACTTGTAAAAATCAATGCATTTTTAACTGACAACAGAGTCTAGCTATAGTGTGTTAATAGAACACTGTTTGAGGCTAGTGGTCAGCTGCGTTTTGCCTCCCAGCAGTAAACATTTTACTTGAAGTCATGTCATGAATTATCTTTGGCACTAATGAAATGGATCATTTACATAAAAGTCAGAAAAACTGCGAGGCCCATATGTTTTTTCATTCTCCGGAGATGTGGCTATGCCCTCCCTGAAGCCAATTAGAAAACAGGAAGGTGAAGGGGGACAGTCTGAGTCCTGACTGGGGGAGGTTACGGAATGACTGACACACCCTGTGGTGATACCAGAGTACTTTTAAATAGGTGTTTGTTTCAAATGGAAGCATTACTGGATGGACGCCTGAGCTGTTTGCAGGAGATCTGCCTCAGACTGTGGGTTCTTGTCGTCTATTCTTGCTTTTATAATCTGTTTTATTACCCTGTCCCTTGTGTCACTGACCCCATGGATTTTCTAGGAGCTGCTGTGATCTGTCATGTCATTGCTCATTATCAGATAGTCTTAATCCTCATTGAAATATTTCCATAATGGCACACAAGTCACGGCGGCACCAGCCACTTTTGCATTAAATTGCAGCTTCGATTATAGTTCACCTGCCGTTGGGAAGGTTCTCCAGCGCAAACCCCCTCCTGGGTCAGGACCCTTTCTGAGTGGCAGGTGCCACTGAGGATGAAGGATTTTCCTCTTAAACACTTTACAGTTCTGAAAATCCAGAGTAGTAGTTTGACAAACAGTAGAGAGACAGAGAGACAGAGAGAAGAAGGAGGAGGAGGAGGAGGAGGGAGGGAAGAAAGATCTCATTTGTTTCCCCTCTAATCTACACAACTGAGATCTAGGACTTTCCCTGGATAAATTCACCAGATAAGCAATGATACTTGCTTTGTTTTAGGTTGGGGTACAGCTGTCGAGGGAGAACAAGGAACCATCTCTTGTGAAGGTCATGCTAATTTTAACCCAATTCCTCCCCTCATATGTTGTCATTCTGTGGCGTCATCTCCTGTGTGAGAGGGGTGTGGGAGAAGGGGCTTAACCCAGAGGGGGAACTGAGCTCACCAGGTCTCAGTGCCTGCCAAGTCCCTACCATAACTCTTCTCCTCATGGCTGATAATGCTTAGCGTGACACCACGTTCTTTATAGGTGTTCAGTAAATATTAATTTCATCCTGCTGGAGAGACTATCTTTTTCCTGGAAATAAGGCACAGAGAATTAAATGGAGCTAATAGATATTTAAAGGTGTATGCTGTGATGAAGAGCTTCAGGAAATGGGTGATGCTATCATTGGTATGAATGAGACAAGTAAATATTGCTTATCATAGCTTTGTAGGTTGATTTTTTTGAAATCTTATAAAATATTTCACGTGTGTTTTCCCTCCATGAAAAGAAGAACTCCTAATAAGCTATGAAATATACAAAATAGACTTCTAGTCAAAATGTCTACCTTTTCATTTCTTTATGACTATCATTCCTTTTGTGTCTCAGAATAATACATTTATACATAAATGATTTCTATACCTTAACCTCTGTCTGCATGTCATGACTTGATATATATAAGAACTGAAGCTGCTGACCTCTAAGAAACTGTAATATAGAAAATAGAGATCAAACAGCTGGTTATAATGTCAAAATGAAAATGCTATTATGGAATCTATGGCTATCAAATATGATTTTTATGTATTTCAAAATTCTAGAATTCTCCTAATACTTATTAGGGGTATTTTCATCTTTCCCTTTTTGCGGGGGAGTACTAGGACTCAAACTCAGGACCTTGTGCTTGCCAGGCAGGCACTTAGGCCACTGAGCTATGTCCCCATTCCCATTAGGGGTATTTTTAAAGTTTTAAGATAATTCCCTCCATTTCTGTTTTTCTGCATTAAAGCCAAAAGAAGCTTCCCTAAATGGAATAGAGATACCAGGAATCACTGCATTCAAAACCTTCACTCTGGAAAAGATGTTGGAAATCATCTGGTTTTCTACTATGTGCATTTCCTCCCCCCTGATACTCCCTGTATGTAGTTTCCTACCAATTACTGGGACACTTCCAGTGACAAAAATGCTCCCTGTTTCATGAAGCTGATTCATTACTAATGGATTTCTCCAATTGTTTGAAAAACGTCTCATATAATTTAGAGCAGCTATCCCTTTATGTTTCACTGTTGTTGCTATAATAGGTTTGTTATAAAAATCTATTCCCTACTTAAAGATAGTAGGTTCAATGTGGAGCACAGAGACCTAGATTTGATCATAGCACCAATACCTGTTATCATATTACATCAAAGTACCATTTATTAGTATTTTGAACTCTTAAAAACACCATCTTATTTTCCTTTAAAAATGTCTGTACAGTAGTGCTTTTTCCCCCTGTATCTTGAGATGCACAAACTGAGTCAATAATTATAAAAATGATGATAACTATACCATTACTGCACATCAGCTATGTGGCAGGCAGTGTAACAAGCCTTTTAAATACATAATCAGAATTTAGGTAATCTGCCTAATGTTACCTATTTAATATCTGCCTTATTTGCTTCCCTGTCAATGAGATACAGTGTTCAACACCTGCACCCAAAGGGAGGGCACGGTGTAAGAAAAAGTGCTCAAACCATGGCGGCCAGGAAGTAGTGAAAGCAGGGAGGAGCCAGGGACTAGAATAAATCCTCCCAGGTGCTGCCCCCAGTGACCACCTCTAAGCAGCTCTACCTCCTAAAAGCACGCTCAGCTACTCAACTCACGGATGGAGGAATCTGCTATGAGTAGAGAACCCCCACCGTCCAAGCACCTTCTACACACAGGAGCATTTGGACACGTTTCTGGTCTAAACTATAAAATATCTGGAGAAGCTATTTCAGGTTCAGGTCAGATACTAAAAGGCCTCTGGATTCCACCCCGTCAGGCCTCATTTCTTTGTTAAGTGGGGGCAATGTTATCTTCCTCATAAGGTTTTCTGAGACTCAAGAAATAGTCTATGAAATTCTTTGATACCCTTTCTTGAAAAATACTCCCAATGTGTCATTTATTCACTTCAAAGACAGTCTTTTAAAAGAACCTTTTCTTCCCTCTTTTGCCAGTTTCCTATTTTCTGGGACAAATGCCCCAGTTCCTTTAAACTTCCTTCATTCTTTAGACAGGTATTTTTGAGCTCAATGCCCTGTTGGAATTTACATTCCAGAGGAAACAGCTAATGAACAATAAACATGATAACCAAGTAAACAATTTTCTGTATTAATGCTAAGTGTCACGGTCAGAGATGGCCAGAGAGAAGGAAACTGGGAATCTTGAAGAGAGTGGTTCGTTCTTTGTAACTGTGTAACAAATTACCCTAAAACTTAGTAGCTTCAAGCTGCCATGATCATTTATTATCTTCTGTGATTCTGGTAGTGAGATACTCAGATAAGACATATGAGTGTGGTTTATCTGTGCTCCGTGATGTCTGGGACTCCAGCCGCAGGCCCGAGGGTGGCATCCGGAACTGTCTAGAAGTGCACTTACTCACTTGTCTGGCGGTTGACACAGGCTGTCACCTGGGCTCCTCAGTTCTCTTCCACATAACCTGAGCTTCCTCACAGCCTGGAAGCTGAGCTCCAAGACTAAGAAACAGTGAGCCAGGTAGAAGCAGCGTCAACCTTTTATAACCTAACCCTGGGAGCCCAACAGCCTCATTTCCAGCAGTCTGTCTGTGATGGCAATTCCAAGTCACACACAGGTGCAAAGATAAAGAACATAGACCTCATCTCTCAGGGATGGAGTATCAGTGTCATGCTGTCAGAAGAACATAGAGGGGGACGTATTGATGTAGCCGTCTTTGGCAAACACTGTCAAACATGATGAACAGGGCAGTCTTGCTTAATGAGGTAGGTTTGTTAATAAGGTAACATTTGAGCTAAAGTTTCAGAGGTGAAGGAGTGAATCATGTGCTTGTCTCTGTCTGTGGCAGAACCTCCAGGTTGAAGCAAGAGCCTGTGCAAAGTCTCCGCAGGTGGAAATGTCCTGGGAAGATCTGGAGGCTGGTATGGCCAGCCTATTAATTCTGGTGGTTTTTTCCTAACTAATGAATGAGTGTAATAGAAAAAGTAGTGTGAGAGACATCGGGCACAGAGGACACATTAAGTAAGGCCTTGAACACCATTGTAAGCACTTTGACTTTTATTCTAAGTGAGACGGGGAGCCAAATGGAGAGCTCTGAGGAGACTTAAGCATTACTCTGGCCACAGTGTAGAGAATAGACTGGTGTGTGTGTGGGGCGGGCGGGACCTGAGAAGGGAGACAAGTCAGGAGACTATTCCAAGTAATCCAGGAAGAGAATTCGTGGCTCAGTCCAACATGGCAGCAGTAAAGTGGTGAGAGATGGTTGATTAAAGCCAACAAAATGTCTTGGTGGTTTTGATGTGAAGCAGGAAAAGTCAGATGCCTGGGTCCTTGGAAAGAAGGATTGCCATTTTCTGAAATAGGGAAGGATGAGTGCTTAACAGCTGTGCAGGAACGCATCAGGGCTTCTGCTTGGGAGATGGCAAGTTTCAGATGTTTACTAGATAACTAAGTGGGGTTGTTGCAGAGGTATTTGGATAAATAAATACAGAGTTCAGAAAGAGGCTTAAGTGGAAATAATTTGATGAGTCATACGTGCAAAGATGTTATTTAATTTGTAATACCCAAAGGCAACACAAAGAGATGTCACACAGAAGACGACCACAGGCTGAGCCTTGAGGACCCCCCAAGAAGAGGTGGAAAAAGTGCACCAAAGAGGCAGGACAGTGTTCCGACAGGACAAGGGGACATTTGGCAAAGTCTGGTCACTGGTAATGTAAGCAGGAGCCATGCCAGAAGAGGAGACAGCAGGTGCCTGACTAAAACGAGAATATAGAGACCAGGAGAGGAATACAGGCCACACTTTCCATGAATTTTGATCAAGATGAATGAGGAAAGAGAACAATAACTAGCTAGAGGGGAAAATCCAAGGGAAGGATGTGTGTTTTATTTATTAAGATGAAAGACGTGGCAACACATTTTCAGGCTATTGGTAACAACTCAGTAGACGGGAAATACAGTATTATAGGAGGGACCTCTTAGAGCATTGTCCTTGTGGATGCTTTAATTGCAAGGACATTTGCTGACCTCCTCTGAGAGTGTCTACAGTGTGAGGACATGGGCCCAAGTAACAGATAGTAAGAGAAAGGAAAAAGCCACCGGGCCACTACTTCCTCTAAGCTGCTGTCCAGCATCTCTTCCCCACTCCCTCCTTGGCCAAGTCTCCCCACTTGGACTGGGAACCCCAGCTGCTGCCTGGGCCTTTTCTCCAGGGTAAAAAAAAAATCCTAAACAGAAACAGGTAAGAACCACCTTTCAACTCCTAGCAGCCTGTGATGAGTCCCCTTCCTTCTGACTCTCTGAGCAGCACCAGACTGACCTGAAAACCATGGAGGATCAAACTGACACCTCCTACCACCAACTGACACCAGGACAGGACAAGTCTCTGTTCATTTAGGAAGAAGGTCTCAAAGAGCAGTAACACCTGCCAAGAGAAGCACTGGACAATTCACTGAACTAATCCGTTTCACCCTTAGTTTCGGAAGGGACTCATGAAGAACAGTAGCAATGAAATCATGAAAAACAAATTCCTAGGTTTTCTTCTTTCTGCTGATTGTGGAAATGTCCTTCCATTGCCCCCCATTTCCCATCTCCTTACACTTCAGTGACTGTAGAGTTCCCTAAGTTTAGCACACAGTGTTGGGCTAGGGCAGGGCATCTTCCCCTTCCCAGGCACCCATCCTTCTGTCTTTCACTCTTATTACAAATAGGCTGTCAGGCTTAATGCTAAGAAATATTAAGCTCTGAAATGGTAAAGCTGCTTGCTCTGCAAGTGGCAGTTTCGTGTGCAGCTCAGATTTGTCAAAAGTGTGCTACTTGCTGAAGTGAAATTAAAACTAATATTTCTAGCTCATTAAGAGAGATTTGGGGGAGAGACAAACAATGCTGATTTTGTCTTTCCAACCTGACTGTCTTGTGATCTGTTCTGTAATTACTAAGAATACTAGCAGGATTATAAGGTTTGGATCTGTAGAATAAAGTCGTGACAGTCTTAATTTTCAGCAGCATCTCAAATGTTTAATAATAACATCTCTTAAGGAAATTGAGTTCTTAGGACAAGACCATAGTGTGAAAACACTAAGAATTAATTCAGAAATGAGTGAGGTAGAGTGTGAAATGTCTCTGGACTGTGTCCCTCTTTTTCCTATGAGGATTTTCACGATCGAAGCATCAGAAAACGTGTGTGATGGAAGCGGTGACATGAACAGTCAGTGTTATTAATGATGCCGGCCACCTCTGTGCCTTGACCACTCAGTTTTTGCACTTAGCCATGAATTGCATTCTGTATTTAAAGACTGCCTTGTGCAGAAGCCCATTCTCCACATGAGCAGCCCCGAGGTCCAGCGTCCTGCACCCTGGCTGGAGTGGGTATTCTGATTCCGTGTTATGTTTCTAAGGCCAATTTGACTTATAAATTCCCTGTTGCACTGGACCTTGTATTTCCCTTCCTAGCCACAGACATCACATGCCCTGATTAGTCCATACCTGGTTTTTCATCAGGCGGGCTTGCACTTTACAAGGTGTTACAGTTTTTAAATGAGCTCATAGGGTCCCTTGCACTTGAGTTTATACCAAAGAAGTTATGGAATGATTAACTTAATAGGTGCTGTTTATCCCCCAAAATGACTGGTTTTATTCATGCTTCAGCTGAGTGTCGGTGGATAACAAACAATTCTTTGTAAATTGAGATTGCAGACTCATGAGATTTTATGGCCTTTTTCTGCTATATAAATGATTGGGTAGCTCATTAAATTTGCTGTGTTGGATGAAAGGGCTACTCCAGAGACACTGATAGAGGGAGAATGAAGGGGGTCTGAGGAGAAAGAAAAACAGTAACTTTCACACACCTGACTGTATAAATTTCCCCCTTATTGACCTTTTCTGCACTTTCCTCCACAGAGCTGCCCAGAAGTTAAATCTGTCTTCCAAAAAGAAGAAACATCGACCTTCCACTTCTTCTGTTGTCGAGACGCCACTCTTTGCTACTAGCTTCAGCGGGATCCTGCAGGCCTCCCCTCCCCCAGCCCCTCCCTGTCTACTAAGGGCTGTCAGCAAGGTGAAAGACACGCCGGGCTTGGGCAAGGTAGGTGCCCTCTGCCGTCTCTGCCATCTGCCCAGTGTGTGCGGTTTGATTAAGTTTGGGAAAGAACAAAATGAGGCCTACAACTTGTTAAAATAAGAAGGTATCAGGGCGAAAAGGAGACAAAATGGCATTGATTTGGAGATACAATAGCACCCCCTTTGCCTGTGGTTTCACTCTTTATAATCTCAGTTACCCATGCTCTACCACAGTCTGAAAATATTAAGTGGAAAATTCTAGAAATAAATCATGCATAGGTTTTAAATAACTTTTGCTGCAGTATATCATCATAGTTGTTTATCATGTTGTTTAGTTCTCACTGTAGCTAAGTTGTAAGTTAAGTTTATAATATATGGAAGAGATATATGTATGGAAGATATATATATGGTTCGGTACAATTGGAAGTTTCTGACATTCACAGAACGTCTTAGAATATTTCTTCCATAAATAAAGGGGACTAGGTACCGTAAAATTTGCTTCGGTTACATAAACTAAGTAGTAAATGAAGACATTCACGTTGTTGGTGATCTGGTGTGACTTTGACTGGGAAGAAAACAGCTTTACCTTGTTTGACAGAACCGTAGCCATTTAAAAAAAAAAAAGGTGCAAAGTCCAGAGGCAGAGTGGGAGGCCCAGAGGAGACTCTGTGCAGGAGAAAGACATAAAGACTGGTTGTAATTTCCCTGTGGCACTTTCATTTCTTTCTCCTCTCCCGAGAAATCATGCCTTCTGCGTTTAAACGAGACCTTGACGGCAGTGCAGGGGAGCATTTCCAGTCACCCTTCCTGGTCAAGAAACACAATTTTGAATTGTTACAAAGACTTAGAAAGACACCTAGGAACACTGTCAAGACATATTGCTTAGCTACCTTGGGGATAGCTTTATTTTTAAATGTCATCTCTAAACTCTCCCTTTTCTGAGATAAACATCTGGGAGAAGTAACTTAAGGCTTATTCCTTAATAGATAAATTAGCTGGGACTTAGGAAAACATTTAGCTGAAGAAGGAGATGGGAGTTTTATTTCGTGTTTCCATTGGAAGTAAGATGGTTCACGCAACTGGACCACTTGACTTTGGCGTTGGGCTTCGTTTGGGAAGTTGCTGGTCTTGCTGAAGGCAGCAGCAGTTGAACTGCAGGTGACGATCTCACTGACTCAGACCACTGACTGCCTTTCCCTTGCCACCCACACATACTCATGCCCTGGTTCACACCTCCACAAGGCCTCGGCCCCTCTGGAGGTGACCCCAGCACCTTCTGTCTTTGTTTTCTTTCTCTTGTCTCCTTCCGTTCTCTCCCATGCCCAGTCTCACCACCCTGTTGGGAAGGCCTTAACTTTACCAAAATTTTTCCCAAAGTGTTTAAATTTTAAGATTATCTTGGAAAAAGTAATTGTTACTCTAATGGGAAACACCCTCTTCTAGCGTTTTCCATGGTGGAGCAGAAAGCTATTGGCTGGTGGTTTCCCTAGGCCCAGGGTAGTGCCTGTAAGGGCTGCTTTGTCGTCCCTGGACATGGGAGCAGATGGGAAAAGCAGCGTAGACCAGGAGTCCGCTCTGAGAGAGGACACTGAGGGTGGTGGTCACTGAGGAAGGGTGGATGCCCCAACTGGGCACACGGGGGACAGAAGGGATGGATGGTTGATGTGCTACTGTCTCAGGAGTATGGGTCTAAGTAGTTCACGGCTTTGTTTTTCTTTAACTGTGGTACAATGTACACAGCATAAAATGGAGCATCTTAAACCATTTTTAAGTGTGCATAGGCTTTATTTTGCTAAGTTTAGAATGTTAATGCTGAAGCTGACTGCCTTAGACAAAGAGGAAACCAATCACTTTCTGCCTCCTGCTCTCAACTATAAAAAATGCCCCACTCCTGTTGTGAGTAAATGATATCATAACGTCCCTTTGAGGAGACAGCAGATTATTGGTTAGCCTGGGCCCTCATGTAAGCCAGTCTAACCCTGTCCAGGACGCACAATTAACCACATCAGAAACTGTCTTCCTGCATCTGTTACACCACCCTGAAAGGGCCAATGTGAGCGCAGCTTCAGATGAGCCAGAGCCCCAAGTCCAAGGCCTTCTGTGCCCTTCTTACCGCCCCCTGACCCCTCCTCTGGAATTCTGAGACAAAGTTAACGGGGCTTCAAGATCAGGGACCGAAACAATGGAAAGAGGATTTGCACCCAGCATGTTGACCCAGCACTTTCATAAAAATTGTTTGCATCTGGATTGCATCTGGATTTCATGATGTACTATGTGTAGTGACCAGGTATAAAGGCCCTTAACTAAAGTGTGCAAATTATACATTTGTTTGTTTAAAACTGAAGATACTTTCTCTCTCACTCTGGTATGTCATGGATGAGGGCATTAGGCTGAGGGTCACAGAGGATGACAGAGGTGTGGTTTTTATCTAACCAGTTCCACATGGCAGCTAAATCCACTGTCCTGTCCTGCTGAGTATTGGGGGACAGTGGTGGGGCACAAGTGACAGCCAGAGGGACATGTTCTTGGGAAGACAGAAGTAATTTCATACTTATTTGGCGCTGCTTTCATAGAGTGCCTGGTTTTCGTATTGCCAGCGAGTTTTAATTCTGCCCTGTCATCGAGGTGCCTGTCTGGCCACAGCAAGGCCAATTTCCCCAACTCCCATTCGTCCACGTCCACTAATATTTTGCTATAATTAGGGACTGCAGCTTTTTTTACCCATATGGAAAATTCCCATCAATTTATCTCTGTTGCATAATTTATATTTTAATATCTCAAAGAAATACAGCAGAGTTTAATATAGAATGTCAGTAATGAATGCTATTTATAAACTGGCATGTTTGAAGCAGCTGAGGTCGATGGAACTGTCCAAAGCGGCTTGACCCTTTAATCCTGAGCTGGGGCCTCCTGGGTGGGGGAGGGGACCAGCAGAGATGCCCTGGCGTCAGAGGTGGCCCCACAGTGAGGGCCTCGTTACCTAGCTCACCACCGCCCATCAGGCCTTATCACCAAGACTGCTCCCTGGGGGTTTTGTGGGCATGGAAGGGATTTTATGGGTTTATTTAGCGAACAAGGATACTGAGGCCCAGTGAGGGTAGAAGACTTTCCAGTAGCTCCAGAGTCAACATCAGAAGTCAAGACCATCAAGTTGCTGTATTTTCTACTGTACAACTGGGTTATCTCTAGAGACATAAGACCCTTTAAAATCTTGGGTGGAATGGCCAGCTGTGGCATGTGCCTGTAAACTCAGGTACTCAGGAGGCTGAGGCAGGAGAATTTCAAGTTTGAGGCCAGCCTAGGCAATACAGTGAGACCCTCACCTCAAAAAAAGGGGAGGGAAGTAGAAATGCAGCAAAAAGTCAGTCTTGGGTGGAGACAGGAGGATCAGGGGGACACAGTGGCAGCAAAATAACATTGGACCCAGTTACCTTCATCCAGTGGAGAAGGACATGCTGGGCTTCTCAGAGGCAGATCTGGTGAGCAAGCTGGAGACCAGAGGTTGCCTGTGCCAGCCCCACTCCCACACCTTCCTGCTTGTGGTGGTGACCCCCACTCAGCCCCCTCGAGAGTCACTCCTGCCATTGAAGTACGTGCTTTGTGGAAGCCCTGGAGGAGTTTGGGAAAACCTCTGTTTACTTAGAGCAGAAGCACAGGACCCATCTTACGGTCCTCAGCTTCTAAAGTCCTCAGCACATATTTACTAAGCACTGGACATGGTGGCATGTGCCTGTAATCCCAGCCTTCTGGGAGGCTGAGGCAGGAGGACTGCAAGCTCAAGCATGGCTGATGCAATTGAAGAGCTTAGCATGAACTTGTCTCAAAATAAAAAAAGGCTGGGTGTGTAGCTCAGGGCAAAGACCCTGGATTCAAACCAGGTACCTTAAATAAATAATAAACAAACAAATAAAGATAGAGCATGTGCTGCATGCTGGGCACCATGCTGGGCAGTGAGTTTGCAGTGATGGATAAGGAAGAGCCCCCGTCCTTACAGAACTTATCATCTGGTGCCTTCACCATAGCCTCTGTAGCAGAAAGGCAGAGCATTAGTCTCAGAATCTAGTGCCTTCTTCCAATCAGACATAGGAATTTCACCAGTTTCCTCCAGTGCTGAGGCACAATACATATGACTTCAGGAAAAGTCAGAATTACAGACTTAGAATGATTCTAACTTTCCAGTTGTGCAAAGAAACAACGCTAAATGGCCCTGCAGACACTTGGAATGAGCAGGTAAAGGTGATCGGTGGATCAAAGCAGCTTAGTCCTCCATTCTGCTTCACTGATTGGGCTTATTTGTAGATGATACCTCTAATCTGTTTGAAAATGGCTCCTTTCCCGAAGTCGGTAAATGCTCTTCATGAAATTTGTTCACTCAATTAATTAACTGTCATGTTTGAGGTACATGTGTTAGTATGTCACAGCGTATTGTCAGAGCTCTTTGTCTTAGATTTCAAGTTTCTGGGGCAAAGCCTGTTATCTGTGTAACTTCCAGCAGCTGCACCAAGTGTGCATGAATGCTGAAGAACAGTAGCAGCTGTAGTCCTATGGGACCAATGACAATGCACCTGTAGTTTGGTTGAGTCCACTTTTCCCAAAGTGTCAGAAGGAAATACATGTGGCACGAAGGGGAGAGGAACCTTCTGTTCCTGCATAACCTGCAGAAATGCCTTAAAAATGACAACCAGTGACCCATTGGGCACCCAGCGCTGTCCCCTAAATGTGTTTTGGGAATATTGGAAAATTGCTACAGGTGGATTCAAGTGGCAAAGAAGCAGACGCTGTCGAATCTGGAAGGAGCACACACGATTGGAGGGAGCCGGTATGAAGAAGGGGTGGTGGAGAATTCATCCGGGACAGGTCAAGGGCGCACTCAGCAAGGAACTATAAGGACTTACTGTATCCCAGCTTCCTTAGTAGGTGCTAGTGAAGAGCATGGGACACTGGAGCCCGGGTGCAGCTCTGGGCCACACTGCTGCAAGGGAAAGGGAAGCTGAGTGCGGATCTCCCTAACCCAAGGGCATCTGTGAAGAAGTATGACTGCCACGCGGCCTCAGCCACCACACCTGTGCGGTACGCACTGTTTCCCCCCTTAGGATGCCAGCTGAGCCTCGTCTGGATAGAAGACAGGCTCGTGGGTTGAAGGGTAGATGGTGGTCGGCCCCCAGGCCCATTCACCTGTGCATTTCTGAAGTGTTGCACTGAGCCCGTTCTGACTCCGTGGATAGCGCAGCCCAAACACAGGCAGTTCGGTGGAACTATCAGAATTGGGATTTAGAAATATTTGCCTGTCTACCCTGATTATCTTTCTTATGAAATAAAGGCAGGAGCCACTATTCCATTTTCTTTGATCCTTCATTTTAAGTCATCTGTTATGCGGTACTATATTTCAAACTCAATGCCAGCTTATTTTGAACTTTAGTAAAACTTATATTTCTCTGTGTGTGTGTGTGTGTGTGTGTGTATAGGTCTCTGTCTCACACACACACACGCGCGCACACACACACACATTTGCACTTATCTCATGGTTATCAGATCCTGTATTGTCTAGGTTTAGTCTGAACTCTGAACATTCTTTTGTTTGGTGTCTAAACTAATAGTATTGAAAAAATAAAAGAATTATGTGTGCTTGTTTTTGGCAGAGCCTCTTTTCCTTTATAGATTTATTAGCATTTTAGAGTAGAAGGCATCCAATTACTGAAGCTCTGTGAAACTATACGGCAGAGGGAGACAAGATGCCTTTTGGCTTGGTGTTCTGATTACAAGAACAGGAGCAATGAGACTTTTAAAAATTGAAGTGAGACATTTTAAAGGGGACTAATACAGCTGTTATTCACTTATTCAGCAAGGAGAGGTGGCGAGTGCAGCTTGTTCAGAAGTAATTCCAGGTTATTTCAAGGAGAAAGATCTCACGCCTTCCAGCCCACCAAGGTGCAGGTTCATTTAAACAGAATGCAAATGCCTCATTATCATTTGTCTTCTCCATCCTAAAGCTTTGTCAGAGAGAAAAGCAAAACCTTGAGGCAGTCTTTAAAATTCATTTTATGTATGAAATAAAAAATTCAAGTGCGATGGAAAATTCTGGGTCCTACTGGTCACTCACCATTACCACTCCACCCTTAAACACTAAAACAACACAGAAAACGTGGACCTGAGTTCTCCGCTATTTTGGTGTGAAGTTGAGGAGTAGGGATGGAACCCTGAATAAACAATACATATCCATTCCTCGCTATAGCTAGCCTGATAGCTTTGTAAGTTAAATTGGCGGCTCCTCGGGGAAATAAATTCATATGACCCACGCTCCTTAACTGCAGGTGTTCTTTCCTGGGCTCAGTTGGTTTTGGTCGAATCTGCTAAACTGGAACAGCCTCAGTGGTTGGTTGCAGTTTCGTCGCTTCCTTTTTTATTTTGTATTCTGACCCGTTCTTCAGCTCGTGTCTCAACAAGATAAGATGCTAGAATGTAGTTCAAGAGGCTTGGGGGAAACGTTCTGACTTTTCCGTCTTCAGTCTCTCTTTTCCCACCATGCAGAGATATCCACACGGTTTTCCTGGGCAGCAGCCTCTGGGCTGCACATGCGCAGTATGCGGCTGTGCCTTCGCAGGTCCCCAGGACTCCGGAAACGAGGTGCTGAGATATTTGAGGGGCAAATCTAAAGGACCTGAATCAGGGCCACTTTTTTCTACACCCTCCCCAACTATGCTACTATTGAATTTAGCCCCTGCTATTTTTGAAAACAAAAGGGAGCTTACCAGGAAGGATACTTCCCATTAATGCCCACTGGACAGAAAAGTCCTAAAGTCCTGTGTAAAGAAAATGTGGAGTCATTTTTATGCTTCCTTATTAATACAACTGCCTTTAATTCTGCTGACCCAGCGGTATGAGTATCATGTTCTGTTGTCTCCATATCAGCTGGAAAACTAGGACTAAGCAGCACATTTCTGTTTAATTAGATCAGATTTCTGATGGGATGAAATATTTCTATATACAAAGCATAAAGTACTCATTTTCTGGCTTTTTCTTGCCTGAGATAATCCAACCAGAGCAAATGGGGTGAAAGTACCCGGGGCAAGCAGGAGTTTGATCCTATAGCCCAGAGTGTCCTGTCTTAATATTCCAGGTCTGTTATTGTAGCTTCCAGGATGCAAAGAATAAAACAAATGCATTACCCAGTTTGTTTGTGGAGATTCTGCATTTCCCAGTTCTCTCCCTGCTTCACATGAGGAGCTGGGGTCTTCTGGAAAGTTTCAGGGGCGTGCACCCCCCTGACACGTAGCTGTAGGTGCCCTCCCTGAGAAACATCTGCGGGCAAGCTAAATTCAGCTCCTGGTGTTGCCAGTGAAACGTCTTTTTCAGTCTCCTTCAGTAGGTTGTAAATTTCTTGGGAGGAGAAACCACGTTCTTTTCGTGTTTTCTTTTTTATGACTTTTGACCTCAATTCTGCTAGCTCAGCTCTAGGAATATTTTTTAGGTAACTGAAGATGGTAGAGCTGTGTGTGCGTGTGCGTGTGTTTGCACGTGCGTGTGTAAGAGGAGTAGGAAAAAGAAGAGTATTTGATAAGGGGATTTTAAAAAATCTACCAGCCTTTCCCATAATTGGAAAATAGTCTTGGGGGCCTCTTGGATACCTGTAATTCCTAATTAGCATCTTGACTGATGGAATGAAAACATGTGATAAAATGAGGGAATTCTCCATGGGATAAATGCCACTGTCTCAATTAACCAAAGGGCGGTAAGATGGATTATAATGCCAGAATAGGGCTTTTGATCATTCTATGTCCATAAACCACATTTTAGTCAAGCTCAGCACAATTACACAATTACTGATATCAAGAGAATGGTAGGTATATTTTAAACTACGTTCTAGCATCTTATCTTCCTATGTCTTTCTAGTGCTAATGGCTGAAAGGAAAGTGAATCATGACTTGCTATAATTATCCCATTAAAAAGGGATTGATAGCAAGGTTTTATTAAAAAATGGTAAGTCCAAGCTGCTGAGTTCATTAGAAAGTTTTCCTTTATGCCTCATATAGGACAGAAAACGCTGCCTTTTCCTACTGAAGGATTTGCATCACATAGAAAATATTTGAATCCCCTTTTAATGCTTCATTGAGCTGAAATGTATCATTAGGGAGGGGGAAGCATTCTGAAACATTCTTAAAAGCAACACATTTTTCTTTAAATAGTTTCTGAAATAAAAATCCTGTAGCTGTTAACCCTCTGTGTTCCCCTGCTTGATATAAGTCCATCTCAGCTGGAGTGCGTGATGCTGACCTCAAAGTAGGGGCTCTGAAATTTAAGAATTTGGCTTTACAGATAACACCAACCAAGACAGAATGATTACTGCGGCATTGAAGGCAAAGGACAATGTTCCTCTAAGTCTTGTTCCTGTTCTCTTGGTTTGTCTCTGTGGTTCATTCCACAGCCCACTATTCAGATAGGAGCTTCACCTGCAAGGCATCTCAGTTGAGCTGAGTTAGCAGGAATGGGCAGCAGGTGGACCCATGAGCAGCTGCCCTTGTCGGGTGGTGGACATGAGGCTGGTCGCCCATCTCTGTCACTGGCAGGCCCGCTGCTCTTTTCCCATATCACCTCGGGACAGCTGTGATTGCCACCGAGATGTTTTAAATACAGATCGTGGGTTACGCTTTTGTGCATTGTCTTAGTTACTTTTCTCTCACTGCTGAGACAAAATACCCACCACCCAAAGTTAAAAGGGGAAAGGTTTATTTGCTTATGGTTTGTAGAGGTTTCAGTCCATGATCGCCGAGGCCGGGTGGCACATGGCAGAGGGGCAGCAGTTTATGGCTATGGAAGACAGAAAGAGCAACAAGAGCAAAAGGGGGAGACAAGCCTCGTTCTTCCCTTGTATCGTATCCAGTCTTCTGGGATTAGGGCAGTGCCAATCCAGTCTGTGGGCTGATCCAGCCATTACCCGCCCTTAATCCCAGCATTGCACACTCTACATCCAGCCACCTCTGAAAAGTCCTATGACTGCACAAGGTTGTGCAGGGCGACGACATCTAGACACAAACCATAACATGCATGAAACAAAGTAGTGAAAGTAAACTAATATTCACAGTGATTTCTAAAAGACCAAAACAAAACACAAAATGTCGTACATTCTGTGCAAGAAAACATTGTATGTTAGCCCTACTCTGGAATAATAAATCCCCAGGCAAAGGGGGCCAGGACCCCTGGAATTGATTGGACATTTAATCTATCCGAGACTTGTTGAAGCATCTGGATGATTCAGTTCCACTGGGAATTCTGTGATTAGAACACCAAATCAGTGACTGTTGAAAAGTTTGAATTTCAACTTCTATTGGAAGAAATATGTGTGAATATTGACAAAGCGTGGTCTGTGGACTGCTGGGAGATGGAACGTTTTTGGAACTCATGCCCATCCCCTTGTCTGGCCTCTGCTCTTACATCTCTCCCATCATGGACCACTCTGACTTCTGTGTCCACACCCACCTGCTTTTCCAGATAGGACCAAGTGTTTCGGCAATATTCCCTCTTTCCCGGACCAGGCTCCTTTGCTCTGTTTTGTGCCACACACTACCCTTGGCACAGAGTTTTCTTGTTAGCCATTCACTGTTTGATGTTGCTGTCCTTGCTTTATGGAAATAGTTTATCGGTGCCTTCAGGCTGTGTGAAGGTGAGGATGTTGGTTGATACTGCTGTGATAGCCCCCAGAGGTTTAACCATGTGTCAGGCGCTGCTGTGGGACGACACATGGGATGTGGTGGTTCCCCGAAGGTTCATGTCCTAGAAGCTTGGTCCTCAGAGTGGCAGTGCTGGGAGGTGGTGGGATCTATAGGAGGTAGGGCCTAATGACAGTAACTAGGTCTCTGAGGGGACCTGCAGGCTGGGGGGAACATAGTTCCTTTGGGGCTTCTTCCTCGAAAGTGAGTTGTTATCAAAAGAGCCTGTGCCCCTGGAGTCTCTCTGGACCCCCGTGTCACTGTCCAATCTCCTCTTCCAGCCGCACTTCCGTGATCACCACATCCCCGTGTTGTGATGGAGTCAGCGCCTCATTAGAGCCTGGCAGATGCTGGAGCCATGTGCTTAGATGTCCCAACTTTGAGCGAAATGAAATCCTTTTCTTTACAAGCCACCCTAGCTCTCAGGTATTTTGTTAGAGCACAAAGAATAAACTGGCAGAGCTCCTAGAAGTGAAATCCATTAAAATATAGAGTACAGCAGAGCCACGGTGACGACCTCTCTTCGTTTTCCCTGTCACCTATCCATCATCCGTCCATCCGTCCATCCGTCCCTCTGCCCATCACCAGTTCACTCACAGGCATGGATTATGTGTCTGCTTGGGGGCATTCAGATGAGTTAAAAATGGCCCCTTTGCGTAAGTATCCCCAAAATTGCTATTCCAGGGAGTTGAAAGTCATTCTTTAGGTAGACAACTCAAACTAAAAATACCTAGTTTTATTATCACCATCGCTCTGGCTTATCATGGCAGATACAAACGAAATTTATGCAACGTAATTGGCTTCCTGCTGAGCTTTCTCCTGCATTCCTTTTTATGGCACACACTGTAGTATTCCGACAGTGTTCCTAACACTTTGTGATGACAGCTGATAGTGTGGCAGTCGGGACACTATACCTTTGTTTTGCCTTTAACCCTTCGATGTGCTACATGCAATTTCCTTGCAAGTAATTCATATGAGTGAGTCGTGGCAGTGTGCAAAATGTTTGTGCTCATACAGGTGCTTTCTCAAAAGAACTCACACACCCTTTGCTATGGATGGTATTCCTCCGAAAGTATGCAATGAGGATATTGTACTTTTTTCTATGGTGGGGCGACATGAGGGGCTTTGGTCTAGGTCATAGAGAAAACCATGTACTATCCCAGATCACAATCTTCTATCTCAGGTAACACTTGTGCATCCTCCATTCTGCCTTTAATGCTGTGGGAAAAGCTTCATACCTTTCAGAATTCCAACATTTCCTAGTCTCCTTTGAGAATGCTCTGGTTATGACAGGAGGGCGAGAGGGTAGGGGAGATTCTTAAGCTATCCTGAATAATGTGTATCCTGGAAGGCGGTATAGACCGGAACGGGGATAGAAGGAAGGGAATAAAGGAGAGTTTAGGGGGTTGAATTAATTGGAAGTGTTTAGTTTTAAGCAAAAGAAATGCAAACTGCCAGGTGGCATAGATGCTTAGAGGGACCCTGGGGACTCATGGGCCCAGACCACAGAAAAGCTTGAACGTAGGATCTGTGGAAGGCACCAGGCCTCTTCCTTCCTGGTCTCTTATTTGAGTTTCTGCTGATATTTCAGCTTCGTTCTCCTTCATTTCAGACCAGCTTTCTCCCTCACAGTTGCCAACACCTCTAACATATCCTAACTTACAGCTTCCACAGCAAACCAGCAGACTCCTGCTTGTTCTCAAAACTTTGGCCCGAAACTCAAAACTTCCCGGGAAGGCCTCAGGTTAGCCGTGGTGGGATGTAGGCTGTGGCCGGCCCTGTGGAATGACAGGCTGGAGTGAGGGGTAGAGTGCCCAAGGAGAAGATAAAGCTGAGCACACACTCAAGTCACTCTCTGCGGAGTTAGATGGTTTGCAAGAGGAGGAAAAGCCAAGAAAACTGTAGGCAGTGGGTGATGGGCATTTGTAACCTCCTTCTTCTGGTTCCCCATGAGTGTTATTCCACCTCCTCTCATGGAAGCCTCCCTCAAGCCACCAAAGCTTTTTACTGTCCCCACAGTACCCTGTGTGTGGCTCTATCTCAGCATTTATTTCCTTGTGCTGAGTTTGTTCCCCACCCCATAAAACTGTGCGCTCTCGGGGAACCAGCAGTGTATGCAAGCACGCTGTGTATCCAGGCTGCACCAGCACAAAGGTTTGCCTGCTCAGGATCTGCACTCATGAGGTTCCATGTCATCATTACCCTGCCTGTCTGCTCTGAGCGTTCAGTCCGAGAAGTCGCTATTTACTTCAATAACAGCATTATGCTTGAGAAGACACATTTATTTGCAAGGCAAAAATACACGACACTGTCACTCAGAGACCCTCTGAGTGTTTCGCCCAGTAGTGTCTCGCTCACCCCCCAGGGTTCGGGAAGTGGCGATAAGGGGCAAGGGTTAGTTAATGCCTTTTCTGTCAGGACAGTTTAGCATTACGGAAGAGGCTTTCAAATCCTTGACAGGAGTGGAGGCAGAGTTCCTGTCAGATTATATAGGAAAAACAACTCATCCCAATACTATGCTTGCTGAAAGTCATCATGTGTTTTCTGAGTCTTTGGGCATGCAGGCTTCTGGCACTGAAATTAAAATGTAAGGAATTCTGTTCTTACTACCGAATTCTGTTTTCTTTAAAATTAAAAAAAAAATTATTAGTACATGTCTGCAGTACATAATGATTGCATTTATGGTGGAGAGTTGGTATAGGTACACAGTGTGTCTTAATTCATTTTACTCCCCCTTAACAAGGGTTTTTGACTTATTCTTGGGTTGGTCTATTTACTTCAATCAGTGTTTTCACCATGTTGGTTCAGGCAGGAGATTTGAATGCCCCATCATGTGCCACTGACACACAGGCCCTTTGGTGACAGTGTCTGTTCCTCTGCCCTGTCTCTGCCAGGGATGCTCATGTGTCTCCCCACAGGAGCAGTTGTTGCGGAAGGAAAGCTGCTCAGTCTGGGCCCAGCTCCTGGGTCTCCTGCTCCTGGAGCCCCTCCTTCTTGTCCCCTTCCTTGGGGCGCACATGTGCCCCTCTACCTTGGGGCTTGTGTTTTGGAAGAAAGGCGCAGTGTTCATTTGCTATTTTTCTTATTTATTCATGTGAACACACAGATGCCATTCAGTTCAACTCAGGGAATTTCTCCTCCTTGGAAGGAGACCCAGAGGCCCCCAAGACCTCCATAGGTCCTGTCTTTAAGGAGTTTTCACCCTAAGAGAAGACAGGCTTATTGGGCCTGCATGGAATGCGCTTCCTGATGACCTGCTCTTTGAGGTTTTTTCTTGTGAAATAAAAATGTAGCTTATGGTATTACTTCCTTTGTCATCCTATTTGTGGAGGTTGCTTTAAAATTCAGAGATCACGGGGTGCTAATCCTCTCTGGGCACTGTGTTCCTAATTATTTCGAAGAAGAGCAAAGAGGGGCCTTAGCTTTAGGGAGATGTTTTAACATCTCCCTTCACTTCGCGGAGGTTCTTGGTGACCCTCTTAGTTTCTGGAAAAATGTGAGCCTGTCAGCTTGTCAGTCTCTGCCCTCCCGAGGACGCGAGACTTGTGCATGTCAAGCTGTTACACCTGCTGTCACCTGAGCCCTCTCCCTAAAGTCAGCCCTGGCTCACTATCATCCCATCCCTACTTCACATACAGGCATCTCCAGACCGTGGTGGCCAGCAGCTGCTGTGCCGAGGCCAGACCCCTCTAGTCCCAAAGGATGCCTGGTGGACAGCAGCCACTGTGGATGCAATAGTGGATGTCCCCGCCCTGTCAGGGGAAACCAGAGCCCATTAGAGACAGGGTGACTGCTGCCCCCATGGGCTAGTCACTGGCCACTGCAAGGAGCAGGCAACTTTCTCAGCCTGTAGCTGGCTGTGGCTGTTCATCAAGGGGGCATGAGGTAGACAGCAGGCACTGCTGACACCCAGCAGCCCAGAGCCGTTTCCAGCTGGATCTTGGCATGTTCACAGCAAAACAGTGATTACACAGGCACTGATCGGCAGTGGTGGGGGGAGGAGAGTTGGACATTTGGGGAACGGCCTGGGCGGCGGCAGCCACAGAGAGAAGCCACGTGGTATGTGCGCTGCTCCCCTCCGCAGGGAAGAGCAAACCTGAAATGAGAAGGGTGACGGCTTCTGCACACTGAGGCTGCTGGGAGCTGCTCCTCTCTCCCAGGACCGGGTGCCCTTCGTGAAGAGGACCACTTGGGTTAGTCTCCCTACACCTGACTCAGCACTGACATTTGAATCCCAACTGAAAAGGGCATTGCATTCCTATTTCTGATGTAACAGTGACAACAGCCTCCCTAGCACTCGGGCTGAGTGAGGCTTAGAGCACTTTACAAACATTAATTCATTGACAAGCATCATATACTTACATGTACCAACTCATTTACATACATAATACTTTTATGCACCAACTCATTTATATACATAATGCATGTACATACACCAGCTCATTTACATAAACAATGCGTTTACACAACTTAGAGACCCCCTCCCCCAGAAAGCAATTATTGAATTATACCCTTAAAATAGGAGGGCCCTCACTCAATTCTTAGATTATACCCTTACTAGGAGGATCCTCACTTACATTACCTAAAGGGAATCTCCAGGGAGAAATTTGCCAGAGATCCCCTGGCTGGCTGTCCTATGTTGCCAAATTCTTGCTTGAACACCTAGGACCAGGCCTCAGACTCTGAGATCTGTCCCAGTTTCTATGCAGACAGATTCTCCCGCTGTCTGTCCTGACCAAGCCCTTTCCCATCTGTACACCGTCTCTGAATCTACCTATTTACATGTGACCAAGCCCTTGCACCTGGACCTGGCACTCAGACACCTGGCCAGCCCCTCAGCCTTGGAAGTTCCCTGAGAGCCCTTGGTAGCCCCCGCTACCCTCATCCATGCTCTGATGGACCTTGGTGGGCACCACCAAGTTGTGTTGCCGTTATTTTCCTCACCCATATAAGAACTTGAAAAATCATCACCTTTTAATCTTTGTATCCTGCCACCTTCCGTGTCACCATACCCAGCATAGGATGTGGCATATCATACATGTCCATTTCGGGGAAGAATGCAAAGTTGTTTGTGAATGACTCTGAAATAAGTCAGTTAGTGGCAGAAATCAGAAGTGTTCCCATGCTTTGCATTAAATGCCCGTTACTGGCATTTTCTGAAGACTCAGGTCCAACCTTGAGTTGATCTCGCTTCCACCTCCAGTCAAGTCAAGTCCATGGCATCTTTCCCGCAGGTTCCTCTTTCCTCTCCCCTTGGGTACATCCTCCTATGTCTGCTCCTTCTTTGTTGCATCCTTTGAACAGCCACAGTGAGGGTCTTCAAACCTAATAGGATCATTTCACTTAACAGCGGAATTCTGTTATGCAGCCAAGGTCACGCTGGGCTCTACGTAATCCGAACCCAAATACCAGTCAGACTCAAAATCCTGACATCCCTCCCCACTCCCAATGCCACCTCCCCTACACTACAGCCACGCGTCTGCTTTAGTGTCCTCGGAACACGCCAGATCCTTTCATGTCTCTGGGTTTGCATCTATTCCCTCTACTTAGAATAATGCCCCCACCTCCCAGCCCCCCTTCCTCTGTCACATAAGAGGGCCACCGTCTCCCTGGATGAGCTCTCCCTGGGCAGAATGCACCTGCCCTTTCTTCCCATCTCAGCCAGCCTCTGCGTTCTGGCCTCTGTCTTTCTTCTGCCACACTCTGTTTGCCAGAGCATGGCCATGTTTGTCTTTCCTTTCCCTAGCACAAGTCCCGAGTTGCTTCCTCTCCCACTTTCACTTGTTGCTGACTGGTAGGGAGGCGACAGCTTCCATCACATGAATGCTTTGGATCAAATACTGTGTGTAGTAACTGCAGAAGAAAGGGGCTAACTTAACTGTGCATCTTTAGATGAGGCATCAGCAAAGGCTTTCTCATCGAAACTTACATGCAAGATGTATACAGACCCTCTCCCATCACAGCCAACATCAGTGCCTCTGAGAATATTATCCTTTCCACAATACTATTATAAGGAACGAACTTTGAGCTTCCAGAGGGTTTTTGGAGTTTATCATGGTGAAGTTTGATAGTACTTCAGGTATCACTGTTACAAACACCTTAGCTGTGTGTAGGTCCTAGGGCACATGGAATTCCAGGGCTCTGATGGATTCCTGATCAGGTCAGAAATTAAGGGCATGGCATCAACACTGGGAAACATTATTTGGTTTATGAAAGAGAACAACGTGGGCCAAAAGAGATACTTTGATTTGGCTCTATGGGCCTACTGTGAAGATATCCATAACTAGTTCACGCCAGATCACTTTTGTGATTCCTGCAGGATGTCTGTGAACTTTTTCACAATCACAGCCAGCCTGAGGAGAGTTGTGAACCGAGTTAATCCTAGTCATAGTGCTCTTTCCTTTTCTGTTCATCTTTTATCCTCCTCTTCCTTACTTCCAGGTATAACCTTCCTCTCCCCAAAGCCACCGATTCTCTCCCAAGATTCCATTCATTTGGGGTCCTGCAAGTTCATGGAAAATTAGGTGACATCTGTGTGCATTGAATAAAATATTTTCTGAAATATCATAAAATATAAATGAATGAAGGAGTGACTGAATGAATGGCTACCACGTAGATAGATACAGTTGCTCACGCTGGAGATTTTTTTTAAGGGGAAAGAAAAAAAAATTAAGCATAAAAATATTGGTAGTTCTTCAAAGTGCAAGTTTACCAATGCAATGTGCTGGTTTTTAAAACATCCTTCTCTAGCATATGTGTTGTGTGGGAATGGGATGCTGATCTGAAGACTGCAATGGGGACACCCACATATGCTGGGTTTCCAGAGAGGAGAGGCCTGCCCAGCCAGCGGCTCGGGTTCATAAGTAGCAGTTGGTCATTAATTAAGTGGCTCCTGTCTTAGGACACTGCAGTACTTTTTGTCTCTGCAGGCCAGACTGTAGAAATAAGCAGACCCATAAAGACTAGCAATTAATGTACTGCCCTGGAGCTACTCCAGATGTTGCTGAGGAGGCTGGGACGTGGCAGGGCTCTTCCTGCTCCTGATTTATTCCATAGTGCAGGAGGGTTCCTGACATGGGGACTTCTCACACAAGAGACTTCTTTTGTTTTATTTCAAGAGCTGTGTCTGAGGCCTTTGATTTGCACAGTCCTTTAGTGTCTAGCGGTGAAGAGAGCTGTGCCCTGGAGTCCTCTCTTAAATATGAGAGACATGCCTTCTGCGGCACCCCATCCTTAGGAGACATTGAAGAGGGAGGGAGAGAATTGAAATGACCTGTCCCACTCAGCCACATTGACATTTTACTGTGGCCTCCAGGAATGCCATATACAGGGATGTGTTAGTCACCATTCTGTTACTTTTTTTAAAAAATACCTGAGATATCAGCTGATAAAGGAGAAAGGTTGGTTTGGGCTCACAGTTTGGGAGGTCTGAGCGCACAATCATTGGGCCAGTTGCTTTTGGGCTTGTGGCAAGGTAGCACATAATGGCAGAAGTGGGTGGTAGAGCAAGCTGCTCACCTCATGACAGCCAGAAGAAAAAAAGAAAGAGGGGCTGGGGTCCCTGAAAGGGCACATCCCCATAGAATGGGACTTCTGCTAGGCCCCACTTTGTTGGTTCCACCATTTCCCAATAGCACCATGGACTGGGGGAAGCCTTCAACACCTGACCTGTGGGAGACACTTATCAAAACCATAGTGAGGCAGGGCCAGTGGCAGTCACACAGAGGCTCTGGTTGGGAGGGCTTTCCCTCCAAACCAAACAGTGCAGCTAAGTCAGAGGGCTGCCATGAAAAACTCTGAAAAATAACTTTACTGACTTCTGGAAAATTCTGGAGTGGAATCTAGCTGGATCTCAGATGAAACTTTTCCTTTTCCTTTAAGTACTAAGAGTACAAGGACAATAGGGTTAACATGAACAAGCACACTCTTTGCTAGAGTTAGGGCTAGAATGTCTCCACAAAGGCCATGTGTTGGGAGGTGCTAGGACCCATGAGAGGTGGGCACTAGTTGGATAGCATCAGTCACTGGGGGTGGGGACCTCATCCCTTTCTCCTTGCTGCCTGGCCATGAGGCAAACAGGTTTGCCATAGGGCATTGCCACCTGGCAGCCCACCAGAGGCCCCAAAACAACAAGTCCACCTGATCAGGGTTTGAAATCTCAAAACTCCTGAGGCTTTTTAAATTTCTGTTTTTAACTTATGAACCATTTCTCTGTATAAGTTTATTATCTCAGGTATTTGTTACAGTGGTAGAAAGCTAACAGTCTCTCTGTTCCTATCATCATCCTCTCTTCAAATTTTTAATCTAAATTAAGAGTCTTGGGTTTAAATTCAAAAGGGAAAAATGTTCTCCAATGCTTGTTAGAAAAGGTCAAAAGGCATGGGAGGCATCCATAGTTTCAGGCATTTTCTTTGCTCTATTCAAAGGTGATTGTTGTCGGTGACACCACAGGGTCTCATGTGGATACTTCGAAAAGGTTCTCCAAAGAACCTCTGACTTCCAAAGAAGTCAGGGAGAATTAGTTTATTTTGTGTGTTAGTTGTTTATTCTGACTCTTCACTTAATGTCAAAGTAAGGATCAATGATATAGGAGACAATAAACAAGACTTTCATATCTCTGAGAGTCTTAAATCTTCCACCTGACCCGGAGCAGATGCAAGAGGAAGACAGTACAAATGTTCTAGTGCTAAGATCAAATTCTGTGACTTCACTACTCTGAGCAAAAGAAGGTTGCAAGATTGCTAAGTTTAAGATGACGATGACTATTTTTACCTCAGGCTCTATTGGCTTAATGAGAAATAGGTTGAAGGAACATCAAAAGAGTTTGGTTCATGTGAAGAAAATGTTTCACATCATTGGTGAATAAATGTTGGAATAGGTCTTTAGGGGAAGATGCACAGTTCTGCTGGAAATTGTTTGGATTTTAAATCTAGAGAATGAGACAGTGATCACTTACATTCTCTCTTTTGTGTGTAATTTATCCCATTGTCAGTAAACCGTCTTCCAAAGTGTCCCATGGTTCTCCCTTAATAGGGAATCCAGGAGGGGGCTTCTTTCACAGCCAAGAGTCCTTTGCTGATATAATATAGTGCTTCTGTCTTTCTCTAAGTACTTTTATATGATCATCTTCCCCCTTGAGGCAAACCTGTGCACCAATAAGGACAGATGTTTTTAATTTTCAGTTCACAGATGAGAAAACTCAAATCCAGAATGTCAAGTGATATACCACCAGGATTGAAATTTCAGCATGATTTTTGTGTGTCTTCCATGTGACCCACATTCAACCCTTTCCCCAAATTTTGTTCATATTTTTCCTTGTGTTATTATCTGTCTCTGTCTCTTTCTCTCCGCAACCACTGTCGCCAACTGGGACCCTCGTAATCTCCTTCCCGGACTAGTACATTTGATTCTGCGTTATCTTCCACCTGCCATTCTCCCTCTTCCTTGATGTTTCCCCTAAGTATTCCAAATCTTGGGAATATGAATTCCAACCTACATCTGTCCTATACATTGGGCAGTTTCCATGGGTGGTGGGCGGAGTCAGGGAGACACTGGAATGCTTGGGACAAGAAATTCGAGTGTCCCCTACACTTCAATTCTAATTCACACTAGCTCCTGGACTGTGGGTCTCTAAGTAAGGTAGATGATTGTATGCCCTTATATCTTTGTTACACAACCACTAAATGCGAGTCACAAAACTCAACTAAAGCCCAACTGCAACTGTTGTGATTTTTTGTTGTGTGTTGTGTGTTGGTTTTGCTTCTCAGAAAGAGAATTCCAGGATCTACTTGCATACTGAACATTGTGGCCTCAGAGTCATGTTTGTGATTCTATGTCCACAGCGCCTTTGAGAGGTCACCTTAGCTCATTGCAAGGACAACTAATCTTTAGCCTTTATAGTTTATATGTAGAACTTTTTAAACCCATGGCAAGTTGAAAATGCATCAGTTGGAGTGCTAATTCTGCTTATTTGATAAGCCACACTTTCACTGTAAGAATAGAGCTGCATCACGATCTCCTGTCAGTCATGCTCTTTTCCACTTAGTATGTAGGATCCGCAATGGCAAAGACCCTCATAAATCACATTTATTTGTACATTCCGTTCTCAGTAAGACATCTGGTAAGTTGTCATGGCGTGGAAAGCCCTCTCCTTAGCCCTGGTCCAGGAGGAAGTGTGTTGTTTGATGTTGATGATGTACCCAAGGGTGGTAGATAATGATGTTTGTACAGAATGGGGGTCCTACTCGTAGGTCTCACCTGTGTTTTACCCTGACCCACACTGCTTCCAAATAAGTGGTGCTGAATAACAGGGGGTCTGCTGAGCTGGGAAAGACTATTTGATCCCTAGATCAAGGAACAGATAGGTCTGGTTTATAGGCAAAGCCAGGCTCTTTGTTATTCCAGTCCTACTGTTCCTTCCCCAATGGGCAAGTGCTCAGAGCTGGTATGGTACAAACCATCACCTCAGTTCCCTACTGATTAAGGGGTGCAAGCCTGTTAATTTTTGCCTTGCCTTTGTTAAGCTTTATAAACACTGCATTTAAGTAAAAGAAGGAATGGAACCTTTCTCTTGAACTTACAGAGTAGCTCAGGAGTCATCCTGACAGCTCTTTGTGTACAAAGGAGTCTACGTTGTGGCCTGCTGTCCCAGAGGCTTGGTTGTAGGTTCCCAGAGCAACTTTAGTGTATTTATACAGATTCATTTGTGAGCTTGTAGTTCATGTCCTGTAAGGACATTCATTCTTCTCTGCCCTTGACAGACATAGGAAAATTATTTCCTGGTGAGAAATCAGGCACTTGTAAGACTGGCCTTTCAAAAAACATCCACCATCAGAGGGGCTAATCGTCCAAGTGACAGACACGCCTGGCTGGCTTCCCCCTTTACGCCGCCTTGATTGAGACAAGATGAGGATGCCGCTGGCCTCAGCCACGGAGACTTCTGTTAGAACAATATCCACAGGGAATAGCTTTTATCTGCTAAGCATGACAAGTGTGGCAAAGCACACAAAGCCCAGAGCACACGCCAAGGGCCTGTGCACCCTCTCCCGCAGAGGCAGGGCCGACTTGCTCCTGCTGCGTGGGATTTGTTTACTTCTTGTCTTTTGGCCTGAGGTGTTCCCTATCACACTTTAGCAAATCACTAATCCCAAAGTGATAATCACTTTGGGAGCCAGAAGGAGGGAGATGACGTTTTCATATTTCAGACAGTGAAGTGGACAGGTTCTCAGGGAGTCATCACTTAGTTCTCCGCTCTTCTGAGGAAAAGGAGTGTGGGTGACCCTGGAAAGGAGGCCAGGCACACTTCCTGTTCTCTGGGTTGTTCTCGGCAGGGATACCTGCATGGCTGTCACCTCGGCTGAGCTGCAAAGACCCTCCTCGGGGCAGTCCCCACACTCTCTGTGCCTTTGCTGGCCCCAGGACACAGGGAAATGTTGCTATGGTGGCTGTTTAGAAATCCCTGAAATATTCATGCTCAGGCATCACCTTAGAGACAGAATTTGGATTAGCGGTTCCCTAGGGCTGGAGGGTAGGGAAATTGTGAGTCGGTCCTGACAGGCATGAATTTCTTTGGGTATGGTGGAAATATTCTGGAAATTGATAGTGGTGATGGTTGTATGACATTATAAATGTATTATGCTTAATAAAATGTTTAAAGTGGGAAATTTTATGTTATGTGAATTTTTTCTCAAAAATTTAAAGCTAACATTGAAGAAAACTAAATATCTAATCTTACCTTCTGCAAGGAATCATCGCAGTGTTTTTGTTTTTTACCACTCACACCCTCATCTTCATCGTATTCTAATGCCCAAATTTATTTCAAGGTACAAGACCTACCATATAATCTATGTTTGTTTTCATTTCACATGATTCTATGAAATGCTCACCTGACCAGAAGCTAATCTATTTAGAAGGCTCTTTCGTGGCTTGGATGTGGTTTTCCTGGGTCTCCGCTGTTGGGAAGTGTGCTGATCTTAATGAGAAATGGAGAAACATATTACCACCTCTCCCTGCCACCTGCTCTGAACACTTTGATTCTGGAGTGTAAGACTCTTTATAAATATACATTTCAATAGAGTTCTTGACATTTTGCCCAGACCTGAGAAGGGATAAAACCTTTCTACACCAACTGGCGCACACACAGAGTAAAAACCAGAAGCAACATATAAATCCCAGGAACACCAGTGCTGGACAAAGAGTTATGCTCTTGGTTTATCCCTGAGCTGATTACGTGCAGGACGCTTGGACAGAAATTTAATCTAAATAGTACTTATTTTTCACATTAAAATCCCCAAAGTTTGCCTAGGCTACAATGCTTTTAAAATTAATGAGTAAAGATTCACTTTTTCCCCTAAAATCACTTCCTTTTGTATCACTTTATTGCATATTTTTTCTTTCGAACTTATTTGTTATTTCCCTGCCCCTCTTCCATGCAGAATTTTGCTTTTTCTTATTGAAAAATCGCTAAGGTTAAAAAAAAACAGAACAGTTTCTTCTGTAAGTCCTTCTGACAATAAAGATTGGCATGCTCTGGTTTGCCAGTTGTAGACCAGACCTCAGTGTAGCTAGAGGCTATTTACTTCAAAAAGATACCCAGACAGTGAGGAGTTGAGGCAGGAGAGAGGGTCCCAGGGCAGCTGAGGGAAGGGGCTGACGGCCAGGCAGGCTCAGCTGCTCACAGGCGCGCTGCTCGTCACACCGGGGCCTCCTTCTGCCAGGGCCGATCTGTCCTCGCAAAGGCTCTGGAGCTCAGGCTGCCCTGGAGTCCACATTACCCCTCTTGTTTGTGGCAGGGCCAGTGACTGCTCTTGCCTTGATCTCGGTGGTTGCAAAGGCCCCAGGAGGTGCCATCTTTCACCAGCACCTTGGGCAAGAGAGGAGCCAGGCTGGCTTCTCTGTTGCCACAAACATGTTTCTCCTGTACCCATACACATTGCTACCCCTCCTTTTCCCAGAACAGCAAAATGAGGAATTGTGATACTTTGGGAAAGCTATCTTTCTTCTGTCTTCTTCCAAGAAAAAGGTCCAAAACTAGTAACAGTCTATTCATGGCTGGGTGGAAATTAGATTTCACCCACTTCCATGTGGATTCTCTTTCCACATTCAGATATGTCAGGTTGCTGGGGTTGATGACTGCACTAACTTCTGCACTCCCTAACCTCGAGACTTGCTCATGTGGGAGATGATGTTAGGAAAGTGATGATTTAAAATCCATAACTTTAGGAGTGATCTCAATGCCCTAATTCCATAAATATTCTAAGGGGAAAACAGACATTAACCATGGCTACCTTTCCTACCCGTTTTCTTTCTGTGTGACCTCCTCGCCGATGACTTTTGTTGAATTATGAATATGAAGTAAATGTCAGTGGAGAGTCCATGCCCTGAACTGCTCATTTTCCTTCTGCCACTTTCTTCTGCTTGCCTGAGGCCATTGTACAGGGGTCTGTGCCCTCATCAGAGATCAGACACCCCTTTCAGCCACAGCCCCAAAGTGACAGGGCCCCAGGGAGCGAGGCTTCAGCTGTGAGTGTGAGGAGCACCGTACCTGAATTTCCTGCCGTCTACACAGTGTGGGAGTCACGATCGCCACCATCGTTGAAAAGGGCAGCTTCCTCAGGCTCTAGCATTTGAAGAGTCAAGCAGGTTCTCCTGTACCCCATCTCCTTCCAAATCTGAAACTTGTATGAGTGGGGTATAGAGAGAAAGCCTGCAAGGCTCGAAAGCACAGGCATCATCTGGGAGACCACATTGGCATTTCTGGGTCATCTGACCTTTGCCCATGAGGTCTAGAGCCACCAAGAACAACTTTTTTCTTCCAGGTATCCATCTGTTCCTGCAGTATCACTGTTGATAGATTCTGAGTTTTCCTCCCTTTCATAATAAGGCTTTTCCTTTTCCCTTACTTCTCCCTGGATTCCTAGTCATCATATTTGCCATCAGTTGTCTTTGTGCAGATTTAGTGTCCTTTTAGGGATGAATACTGTGATATTGCCCTTTGTCCGTACGACAGCACAGCAGGGGAAAGTGCCCAGGCTGCACAGCAGGAGCAGACTGTCACGTGTCCCACTCAGAGCACCCGCTGGCCTCTGCTAAACCCGCATCCCACGTGCCTGGCAGCAGAGAGCTTGCCCTGGTCTGCCCGGCCCGCTCCTGTCTCGTCACGCACACTGTACAGCAGCATTCCTGCAGGGCTCAGGAAAGGAGACCCTTTGCAGCTCCTCCCCAGACCTGTTTCCACACCAGTCACCTCCAGCCTTTTCCTGCTTGGCACATTGTTCAGACAAGGGGGAGTTTGTGTGTATCACTTCCCACCAGACTCTCCTAAGTGGAAGCCTGGGATTTGGAACTTGGGATTTTTTTTTTCCCCCTGTAAATGAATGCCTTGTTGGGTACCTTGTTGATACAGTGGAATTTCTCACGTCTTTATAGTATAAGGGACTGTCTGGGCCACAAGGACACATTCCCTTATTATTACTGTTCTGAGCCACTGGAATTCTACTTATATACTTTGATTTTTGCTTTTCAGCATCCTGTGTGATAGGACTCATAGGCAAGTTTAATGTAAAACTATGTACTTCCCCCAATTACTCTATCTACATTTCAGAATTTTGTCTCTGAAGGTGATGTTGTAAGTGATGCAATTTAAACCTCTCCTTCTACAGATGAGAAAACAGAACTCTAGAGCAGACCTTCTCAACAGAGGCACTACGGACATTGTGAACCAGATAATTCTGTCATGGGGTGAGGCATGATGGTGCCTTGCATGTCAGTAGGATCCCCCGGGTGTGACAAGCATTGCCTCCATACATTGTCAAGTGGACCCTGGTTGAGCACTGGAACCCTCGAGGTGAAGGTCACACTGCTAGGTCGTGACAAAGTCAGGAGTAGGACCCAGGTGTCCTGACTCCCAGATCTCCCTATTGCAAGTAAGGAAACAGACATAGCTTTCAACCCCTGCAGAGCTCGAGGTACAGTCACGAGCACACCCAGAGCTCCAGACAGAGAAGGGGGCTCAGGGGCTGAGGGAACCAAGAGCAAGGGTGGGTTCTGAGAAACTCAGGGTGGACGCGTTCCCTCCTCCCAGCTTGCCCATCTTCTGGTAGAGCCTGGCCCAGGGACTCAAGCCTCGGCTGCTATGGCTGATCTTCTACCAGACAATGTACTTCAGACACCCGTAAGATCTGTGTCCAGATTTAAGAGAGGGGGCTGTTTCTCCGTGCATGCTGACCGTCTGTCCACCCCATGCCCAGGACCTGAGTCTCGCCCCATTGCAGAAGCTCTACATGTGGTGAGCGTGACTCATTGTCAGCCACGCCCCTGTCAGTGTGGCCTGGACGTGACCCTCGCGTGAAGCCCTGGTTCAGCCTCTTCGGTTCTCTCTCCTGAGGTTCGCCAAGTGTCCGGTGTGTGCAGGGTTCCACTCTGCTCTGTCTCTTCCTGTAATCTGCTCGCTCTCCGCTCCTGAGCAGTGCTTTAGAGGACACACAGCATTAGACGTGAGGAGAGGGCAAGTGGTGAATGCCCCAGTGTGCTACCACTTCCTCATAGCCAGTGCTACGGCAGGGACTTCATAGCTGAGAGGCCGCGAGTTTTCATGCGAGGCCTACTTCTGGAGCCGGGAAATGAACCTGTGTGCCTTGGATACAGGTAAGAGATTTCTGCTGCTGGGCCTCTGGATGGAGACCATTCTAACCTTTGTTTATTAACCTATTTCTGGCCCGCAGGCCTCCCCGGCCTTGGCCTGAGTTGCTTTGGGGCCAAACTGCAAAGCAAAAATCTCTCTCAACCCTCTGAGTCTTTCATCCTAATGATGTCAGAAAATACCAAAACAGAAATGGAAATTTTACATGAAATGACTTTGGGGTAAGAAAAATAGTCTCCAAGTACAGTTAATGAGCTGAGGGGAAATAGTTTCTGGTTATACTACTAGAAGCTGGGGTTTTATTCTAATAAATCATTGCTTTAGAGAAAGCCCTCTAAACGTTTCCTGTCCTTATTCCTTTTCCATCTATTTCATACTCTACTGAGTATTCTTTGTGTTTCTGAGTTATTTCTTTCCCAGCCACTTGGTCATAACCTAAAAGCAAAAACAAATTAGAATGATTCTGTAAGCAATATTTCATTGCTATTGGCATTTGGATCACAATCCTCCATTTTCCACCAATCAGGGAAGAACATTCTGGAACTTTGCACAAAGAAAAATTAGCATTTACCGCTACAGTGCAGATTTCTAGGGGAAAAAATATCAGAAAACTAAAAAAAAAAAAAAAAAAAAAAATTCTGTTTTGTTAAAAGCACCTTAGTGGTCATTAATACCAGTCTGTATTTCTGAATATTCCCCCCTGTGAGGAATTGTGGTATATTAGTTCTGTCAGTGAATGGACTGTTTAACTGAGGAAAGGGGCAGGGAGCCTTTGGTGAAAAACAGGTTTCCTCTCTGGTCTGCCCCTGAGGTAACCGGGGCTCACTCCTCTCGACTGTGCTTCTCCAGCTACATGTGGGGTAATAACTATCTCAACCATCACACAGAGACGCTCTAAGCAATGCTGCTTGATGGCGGGGGACAAACTCTTACAAAAACAGCCTTACTGGAATAGGCCCATATCTCAACGTTGCCTGCCCAGTATTTAATATTTACTGGTTTCCTCCTCTCTCCACCACCTGTGTGCTTCCTTTTGCCAAGGGGCTACATCACAAAAAAGAATCTCTTTCCTCCTATCCCCCAAGGACAGCCCTGCCCACAACCTAAGAGAAACTTGAAAGAGAACTCCTTAGAAAGCAAGTGCATCTGTTAGGAGCCTAACCAGAAAAGACCAGATATCACACAGAAATGGAGGTTTTGAAAATAATTTTATAAAGAGATCATTTACCAAAGTATGGATAGGGCCTAGAAAATTAAAATGGCTCAGAGAGCCCAGGGCTGGGAATAGAGTGCCAAGGACCCTCACCTCCCCGGGTGCCATGGACAGAGTCTGGAGGGCACAAAGGAAAACTGGCTCACAGAGCTTGAAATAGTCTTCAGCATAGCCCCCCTCAAGTCCTGGCACACACAGGCACCCTTGCCTGCACCTGCTGCCTCCTCTCTCTGCTCTCAGAGGATCCAGCCTCCACCACATACCCCGCCCCTGTCATTTTCCATCCCGTGTGGTGCCCTCCTTCCCTGCTCTGCCAATACTGTAATAATGGGTAGAAAAGCAAAAGGTATTTCAGGTCTTCTCTTTTGCTGCTGACAGCACAAGGTTTGTTCTGCTATTAGAATGACACAGACCAGGGACAAGATTTTGTCTTGAGTTCATTTCATTCATTTTCCTTAGGAGGGATCATTTTTCTCAGCAGCCCCCATGTAGCAGACTTCTGGCTGTGTGGGATACAGTGACATGGGTGTAACTTTAGCCCACACACCAGCCAGGTTGTTGAACGCAGATTCCTCATGTGGAGGAACCGACTGAACATACACACCCTTTGGATGTCAGCCCTTTGAAATCTTTTGCAGGATACCTAGTTTCTCCTTCAGTTACACTGTCCATATGCAGGACGCCTAAAAGAGTTGATTCTACCTGGGACAGTATCCACTAAACTCTCTATGACCTGTTTTTTCCTTAAGTTCAAACCAACAGTCATTGGTCGATTCGACCTAATCAGAGCAGGATTGGGTTTTGTTACAAATACATCCTTGAGCACTGGATAATGACAAAAGTAGACAGATAGATAAATTGACCAATCGATAAATGATCGGACTCTGTGTGTAAATTTTTTTTAAAGAATGGGTTCCATTTGCTTTGAGGCATCTATTCTCTCTCTTTTTCTTTACTTCAACAAGTATTCAGCGAATGGCTTCTGTCGGCAACATGGCTGAGGTTCCAGTCCCAGGAGACTTCCTGTAAGATTCTTCAGGGCCAAAGATTCAGCTCAGTGGCACAGCACCTGCCTGGCAAGCACAAAATCTCAGGTTCAATACCCAGTACAAAAAAAAAAAACAAAAACCCACTCTCCAGCCACAGCTTCATTCTCTGGCTCCCTGGTAGAAAGATGGAAGCAGGAAGTGTGGACGCTGCCCTGGCTTCACCACCCTGACTACTGCACTATGTACATCATCTTACCTCTTTAGGCTTCAGCAAACTTATCTGTCAATACCATAAGCGTGTAGTAGCAATTCTTCTCCAAGAAAACAATATAGAGTAACTTAGTCACTTTATTAGGACTAAAGGATTACTTGTAATAATTCTATTCAGGCAGCTACGAAGTCTTGGGCAAAGATCTTTATGGCCTCTGGAAGTCAGATCTGTCAGTTGCACAAGGAAGCAGGATATCCATGCTCTTTGGTTTCAGCCCTCCTTGTGTCTGCTGAGTGATTAGCAGATTGTGTTTGCAGAGGGCAACACAAGCTGTGAATCCAGTGTGCCCACCAAGGGGGTCACTGTATTCGTCAACCTGTCTATAAACTACCCAGTAAAGATTTGAATAATAGAGCAGAACAGTTTCAAAGGACCTGTTACAATCTATCAAGTCAACAATCTACAATTTTAGAAAATCCCTGAATACAAATTTACACAATTTTGAGTTATTTTACAACTTATCAGACCATTAATCTAAATTTTAAAGTCCCTTATTATATACTTAATCATAGCCTGTGCTTGTTTAAAAAGTGCTAAAATATGTTTCAGCATGCTAAACCATAACAGTGCAAGGAAAAAATGACTTTAGAGAGATCCATAAAACCTGCCAAAGCAACCATAAATATATTCACAGTGAGGTCTGTTTTGTGTACAATTTATATGTGATAGGTTGGGCTTGACATAAAGGATTTATGTGTGTCCTCTGCTTTATCTTCCCAGGTAGGCAGTGGGAGAGAGAGAGAGAGAAGAAGGGCACAGAATGTGGAGTTAGAGCTGGGTTTGAATCCTCTTTCTGGTACTTACTTCCTGTGAGAAGCCACTTACTTCTGTAGAAGCCATTTTGCTCCTGTGAACAAATAAAATGGCCACCTGAAAGGACACAGAGCAAAGCCATCAATAGATAAAGGTTGAATTTGAACTATAAGCAAGAGCAGAGACTGAGCATGAGGGTCACCAGTACCTTCCCAGCATCATCTCTGGTACTGTCAAGGAAACCCCTCTCATCCCTCCCCCACCTTCCCTCAGAGGAAACAGCATCCAGAATGTACTTACCTCTACCTCATTTGTAAATTCAGACATTACCACACAACCTGGGCCAGTCAGTCTGACCACCACTTTCTCTCTTATCCCTCCCTAACGACATAGGTAGAAATCTGAGCAGGTTGCTTTTAAATCCTTTCCAACTTTTGATCTAGTTTATCATTTCTCATAGAACACTTCCTCTTCATGTCTCGTTTTATCTCCAGCACTTTCTCAGTTAAGACCCCACTTCTTCATACTGCTATCTCTGCTTTCTAATTTCCAGTTTAAAAATTTGATGGTCCTGTAGAATTGAGTGCCAGTGTGTGACCGACACTCTCCGTGGTACTGGGGCTATAAAGGGAGGTAAGATCCAGGCTTTCCATCACGGCACTCCTGGTCTTGCAAACTAAAAAAGAGTGTTTTTGCTTGCAACTTAACTACATCCATCACTTCCAAATCTGAATACCAGCTCCAGCCTTGCAGACAGCTGACTGCATGCTCTCTTGGGTACCACTCAGACACTGTACCCTAAACTCCGTCTTCTATGGGAAATTTATTATAGTCTGGTCAACTCCATTTTCAAAAGTGAAGGTTTCTTATCACGAATGAGAGTTTATTAAATCAGTTCATTCTGAGTGGAGGTCACCAGAGCCCTATCCAGTGCTGCCTGAGGGCCCTTTGCCATCTGGACTGTGCTGAGGTGGATGGGATCATTGTAAGATCTCTGGTACTTGAGTGTGTGACAGGATAGACCTGGGTCACATCCTCCTCTGCACTTGTAGCATATCAAAACTGAAAATAAAAACAGCTGGAGTGTCACCATTGTTTACCTACCCAACAAAGCCTAATTCTGCATCTCCTCTGCTCCACTCAGTGAATTACAGGTTTTTAGTGATGGTCCCATCAATTTCGTTCTGCGTGAACGGTGACCTAGTGAAATGATCTAGGGGGTCCTACTTTCAAGAGCTATTTTCCACATGAAATCAGTATTGACCACCCTACCCAACCACACATGCCTATTGGTTCTAGAAATTATTCAGTGAAAACGTTAAACATTATCTTCAAACACTCTTACTGTCTCACACCCGTGTGTGCACTTGCTTTCACACACACACACACACACACACACGCACGCACGCACGCACGCACACACACACACACACGCGCGCGCGCGCACACACCTAGTGTCCCGCTCACACTCACCCACACGGTCGTGTTCATGTGCGCACATGTGCATACCCAAGCACACACCACTTTCCCACCCACACAGTGCCCTCTGGCCTAGTCCATCCATGAAGTTGGTGCTGTCGTGGTCCAGTTACTCCCAGAAGCTCCACCTCTGAACATTGCTGCCTTGAGGACCGAGCCTTCAATACAAGCAGCCTTTGTGGGGGACATTTTTGGACCCTGGCCATAAGAAAAATCCTATGAGGATGAGGCAAACCTGCCCCCTGAATTCTAGTTCTCCCAGTGTGGTCCTCAGACCGGTATAATCCACATCAACAGAAACCTATTAAAAATGCCCATTCTCAGGTCTCGCACTGACTCCCTGGATCAGAAACTCTGGGGGGAAGATTCCAGAGATCTGAGATGCAACGCATAGTGGAGTACTTACCCTGTCCTTGAGGAGGGAAATGCGAATTCCCCTGTGTGTGCCCATGGGACAAATTCCCTGCAGTTTATAGCTACTTAAATAGAAATGTGGTCCAAGGAGCCCAGATTAGGAGGCCAATTGCCTTATAAACTTTATAGAGTAAAGGATCTGTACTATCCAGGCATGATGGAGCATACCTGTAATCCCAGGTTACTCTGGGAGGCTGGGGCAGGAAGATTAGGAGTCTGATCCCCATTAGCTGGGCAATTTAGTGAGACCCTCAAAATTAAATTTGAGGGTTTTATTTGTTTGTTTAAAGGCTGGGGACTGGGTGTGGTACCTCATGCCTGTAATCCCAGCACTCAGGAGGCTGAGACAGGAGGATCACCGAGTTGGAGGCCAGCCTGGGCTACATAATGAGTTCAAGGCCAGCCTGAGCTGCATAGCGAGACCCTGTCTCAACAAACAAACAAAAGGCTGGGGACATTGCTTAGTGCATAGGTCATGGGTTCTATTTCCAGTATTTCAAACAAACAACTGAGCTGCAAGGTATGTTGGTACACACCTCTAATCCCAGCTACTCAGGAGGCTCAGGCAGGAGAATATCAAGTCAAGCCAACTCTGGGAATTTAGTGAGACCTCAAAAAACAAAACTACAAAGGGCTGGGGATGCAGCTCAGTGCAAGGTCCTGAGTTCAATTCCCCATACTGCACAGAATAAAAGTAAAAAAACCTGTGCTGCTGCTGCTCTCCTGCAGTGGAAACCATCACTGCCTGGAAGTAGGAATCAGAGAGGACGGGGTCGTGCACAGCCGGTGAGGCAGGACATGGGAGCCAGCACTGCTGTGCCTCCTCCACTGCAGAATAGGGGGATGTTTCCCTCTCAGACAGCTTGCTGGCTATAGCTGGGGTGTTCTGTCCTGTGGCTAGAACAGGTCCACATGCTGTGGCTCAGGGTATACGACTGTAAGACAACCTTTCTCATGAGTTCTGAAGCAGAACTGTCTGTGCTTCTTTGGTTGAATCTAAATATTTTGTCGTACTTAGCTTTCCCAGGTAACAGAGAGCACGTTGCTCATCAGCATTTAATAAATATTTATCCGTTGGTTGACTGATTCATTATCCCTCATGTCAAGTTCCACGGCACCCATGCATATGCAGCTGGCAGACTCCTATCTATACGCGGTTGTGTCGGCTCTGCAATCCCCAGGGAAGATTCAGGGATCCAGGCATCTGCACATTAGAAATGTCATGCCCTGAAAGTGTGAGCCGAGGGCCAGGAAGTTAGCTCAGTGGCACAGCATCTGCCTGGCAAGTGCGAGGTCCTGAGTCCGATTCCCGGTATCTCCCCAAAAAAACAAAGTGAAATAAGAGTGTGAGTTGAACAGTTTCTTCCTTAACTTCAGAACCACCACCCCCACCCCCACTGGAAGAAAGTTGCTAGTGGTGATGGAGAAATGACCTTGGAGAAATCAAGACCCTGGGGACCACCCAGCCCCCTTGCTTCTGTATCCCTTGAGTGGCTCCCCAGGGTCCAGATTAAGTATATACTTTTTAACTTAAAAAAGAAGTCTCTATATTGAGAAGTTTCCACCTGTTTTACCAGCTAAAGGTCTTCTCTCTCCTGCACTCCACCCACCCTAGTCCACTTAAAACTTTAAAAGAAATGTGCCAGGCTCTTCTCCAAGAATGTCACATGCATTTTCTCTTTTAATGATGGCGAGGGTTCGAAACCATTTCCATTGTACTGAGGAGGAAGCTGAGGCACAGAAAAACTAAGTACTTGCCCCAAGATGGTAGGGGCTGCTTGCAGATTGCAGAAAACATGTCAGCTCCAATCCTCTATAGCTTTGGCCACCTTGCTCAGTCTGCCCTGCGTGCCCTGTGCTGCCTTCAGGGACTACTTGACCTTTATTCCTTCTCTGAGTGCCATCCACACCATCCACAGCAAACCTGTTTGGCCCCTGCTACCAAAGTAGAAATGCCAGCACCCTCTAGGTCCCCATCGTGCCCTGGCAGGGGGCTATTGTCTCCTACTCTGTTATGCACTGTTTTTTGTCTCATTTGGTAAACATACAAACTGGTTTTTAAATTTTGTATAACTACAGAGCCTTTCGTGGCACCTGGTCCAGATTAAAAGCTACTTCACAGAGATACTTAGTGAAGGAAGGAATGGATTTTTGACTGGGATGTTTGTCCACTAGAATAGTTGAGGGGGAGGGGGCCCCCAGTAATCTGTCCAGAAGAGCCATGGCCATCGCTCTGTCTCTTTTCGACTGAAAATTTTAAGTCTAGACAAGATGAACCATGCCCAACAATACTCCAACTAGGGAAACTGGAAATACAGGAGGGCAGTTTGTGGTTTTATCTAGGGAGCAAGCCAGAAAAGCCCTATGTAAGCCAGAGTCCAGAAACAATGGCATGCAATGGGGACTCCTTGCAGTAATGGCGCCCCATGGTGGTGACCACTTGTACAGCACTATGTAAAGTCTGTCTGTATAGGACCTTTGAGGAAAGCTTTTCCATGCAATGTGGTTGGCCGAGGGTACCTTCAGAGCACAAGCAAAGTTAGCTTCTGTAATCTGGCAAGGTGTAGCTACTAACCATCCATCCCACCACATGACAAATGTTTCTGACATTTCCTTCAGATACAGTGTGCTAGGGAGGCTTTTGAATTCTCAAATCCAAGAGTCAGTTTTATTGATCAGGTGCCTTTTCTATTAAAAATGTGCAAAGCCCTTGGCCACAGAGAGAGAATGTTCTTTTCTCAGGCCACCCCCACAGCCCTAGTCTTTCAGGCAAAGAGGATTTTCATTGCTGGAATGTGAGCACAAACCTTCATTGGTTGTTGTTTTTAGTTCTTACCAAATGCACACTGGAAAAGATTGAGATGAGGTAAATATCACACTTACTTGGGACTTTTCTCTGTAACCTCCGCAGATCCCCCACATACACACATGTATTTTAAGTTGGAGATAAAGAAAAAAAGTACCTTCCTAATAATCGTTCTGTATTAGAACTTACCGTTCTGCCTTGAACCTGCTTTGAACCTGTCTCCTGCTGTCAGCAAGGGCCTCTCTGCCAAGGCAGAAGGGCAGTGAAGGGAATTAGGGGACAGAGAGGAGATTGCCCTAGGGGAGGTGGCAGGTGCATTTCATGAGCATGGGCCCCTCTCCTCCAGCTTCCTGAAGCCCTGGTTCTTATCAGCACAGCCTCATCCTAGATCACAGGCTGTCCCTTCCCATCAGATGACCACCAGTTCCTACAAGAGGACAGCAGTAAGCATGGGGCTCACTAGAGCTTTATTCCAAGCCTAAAGCTTGAAAATAGAGGAATTTTCCTTTGGAAATGCCAGCATCTCCCTTCTGCTCATGCGCAGACTCCACTCTTGATCCACAGCCTGGGCCTCTTTCTGTCCCTGTCCTTCATCCAGCCCCAGGATAGACTGCTACAGCAAGTGTGTGTTCCACATGGGCTTGGAGGGTGGAGGAGGCACACTCCTGAGCATCAGCCTTTCCATGGAACTGATGGGGGAAGAACTGGGCTCACTGTGGCTGTTAGTGAACTTACTGCTCCTTATTTACTGTTGAATAGGAATGAATCTCTGTAAGGTCCAGGGTCCAGAGATTTGGATACTGACATAATTTCTTCATTCCTCCTCCTTTACTCCCTCTCCTCCTTTCTTTTAGCAGGTGGGATTGGGTATAGGGGTGCATTAAGTATGTGTCGGGCTTTCATGAGAGTTAAATGCATTGAACACCCTAAATTTTAGATGAGACTACTACGGGTTTCAAACTCTTGATCCAAAAGACTCCATGGATGCTTTTTCTCACTGGGATGTTCCCCTTGGTGTCTTCTTTCCTTCTTTCCCTGGAAGTGAGGCTGTAGAGTTCCAGGCTGAAGAAGCAGCACTCTCTGAGAGCGTGCCTGCCCTGGAAAGGGGCTCCTCACCCACTGGGGACCCAGCATTCCTAGTGGCCCCTGAGAAGGAAGCCTTCTCTCCCATCACCCTTACAGGCACAGGAGGCCTTAACAATGAACTCAGTGGGTTCCTCGAGCAGCACTGAGAGGCCGCTTTGGTATGGTCACCTGTAGATTCTATAAAGGTGTCCTCCATACATGCTACTTCCAGGAACAAAATTACCTTATGGGAGATACACACATATAACAGAGCTTAGGAACCAGCCGAGACAGTGTTCTGATAAGACAGTTTTACAATGCGAAGGGGTGGAAGGGATGCATGCCAGGAAGATACATACCTAAAGATGAGGCTAGCCTGGTGGTTGCCTTTTTTATTTTAGATAACTAGATTGTTTATTATGTTGCTTAGTCAAATTCCATGGTGGACCTGGTAGCTGCTCTTTGTAGACTGACACCTGACTGGGTTGCTTGACTTACCTCACAGTTCTGGTTTTATTTATCTTAAGTCAAAGGCCACATGCAGCAGGATGGTGAAACTCCTAGCACCAGGGAGAACCTGGCAGTGAAGTACACAAGACCATAAATCAAAGTCATGATACTAGGCTGAAGTCCTCCCATTCATCGTAAATTGGGCTACAGAAAAGAAAAACAAGTTTTCCTCGGTTTTGTTGTTTTCTCAGCCAAACAGCAGCCCTTTGGAGACAGACAAGTCAGCGCTCACAGACGCAGCCTTTCTCGAGTGGCTGCTGAGTAACAACAGACCTGTTACTCAGTGCCTCTGTTGTAACACACGAGCGAGCCGTAGTGGGAAAGGGGCCCTTTATCAACAATAGGTGCCCCAGTCTCCACCAAGAGTATCTGAAAGATCCTGAATGAAGGAGTACCCACTGCTGTTTCAAAACTTACTGCCGTGCTGTTTGATCTCCTAAGTGTTTTCTGTTCCTAACCACAATAGTTTTCCTACCCAGTATTAAAGAAAAAATGTCTCCAGTTGTCACTCACCTAGTATGTACCAAAAGTCAGGCAAAAGAGAGGAGAGGTGGGCGTTAGCAGACCTCAGCTTAACCTGGGATCGCCTTGGGGAAACATCGAGTCAGCCCCAGCTTCATGGACAGAACACAGTGCAGAATGAATCTAATGACGGTGTCCCCTGAAGCCCCGGGTAGAGGTGGTTCAGGGTAGGGGGAGAGCCGTGAACATCTGTCAGATTCTGGGGGAAATGGGCTCCTAGGACCCTCGGCTCCTCATGGATTTGAGTTCAGTGTAACAGTAACTATTACTGATTGAGGACTCACTTTGTGCCAAGTGCTTAGTGTGAAGATTTAATAGTCATGTGAGCTTTTCAGGAGATTGATACTGAGCAAAGGCTTGCTGTCTGATGCCCATAGTACCCAGTACTACGGCACCAATTTTTGCAAAAAGAAATCTCTTTATTGTGTGGTCAACTGGCAAGGAGGCGAGGTTCTGTAAGCTCAGATCTGCCTCCTCCGTTGGTTGGTAGCAGGAGAAATTATGGCAAGGGAGAGGGGAGAAGCTGCTTATTGATTGGATGGTAAGAAAGGGGCCCTTTCACTGAGGCATAAAAGGTCATCACACCTTCTCGCAGGGCTGTGTGTTTCTTTTTAGGGGCAGTTGTGTTCTGGAGGGCAAGAGGAGTGAGCAAGCGGTGTTTTGAGCTTGTGACATAGGAAAGTAATTGACCAGAGGAGTTGGCTGCTTCTGTACATGTCCATTCTTGAAAAGCCAGTTGTAAACTGTCCTTGGGTTGACTCTGGAGGCTCTTCCAGAAAGACAACTTAGGAACTTTGCACTGAAGGACTTTATGCCCAATATATCTAGACCTTAGCCAATTTCAAAAGGGTGTATTACCTCTATTTTATAGAAACTGTATTCAATAATAATATGCTCACGCTTACACAGCTACTAAGAATCAGGATCTGTCTAACTTCATGATCTTTCTCATAGACTCAGTAGCCTCACAACTCATCAGAAAGTAACAATAGCTAATGTTAATGAGCATTTGCTGTGTAGCAGGCACTGGTGCAAGATATGCGACAGCCTCTTTCTCCCTTAATGACCACTGTAACCCTGCTAGGCCAGCGCCCTTGTTAGGAGCAGTTTTTAGATGTAGCGCAGAGGGAGTTAAATTGCTTGTCCATGGAAACACACCAGTGAAAGGTTCTGCCAGAACTGAGACCCAGGAGCTGGTCTCAGAGCCTGTGCCCCGTGCCCCAGGCTATATATACTCTGCATGAGCCACAGATAGGAGGCTGTGACAGCAAGTGTCACTGATGTTGGAGTGGGTCTACCAGGAACCTCAGACTCCCGTACCCGCTGAACCTCAGACGCCCGTACCCGCTTCACCTCAGACCCAAGGATGCCGGCCTCAGGACGTGTCTTTACACCAGCTCATCCATTTAAAATAAGTTCCCTAATAGAATGAGCTAAGAGATGAGGTGTTTTCTAAATAGGCCACTGTCAGAGTTTAGTCCTGCCTGACAGACTAACCCAGAAATGTGACTTACTGCATCCTCACAGCCTGGCCATCTCCCTCCCGAGCCTGCTAATTGGTCTGAGGGATCCTGCTCCCCAAGGCTGCCCAGCCATTAGCAAAAGGGCTTTTCCCCAGGTTCCTCACCCCCTCCCTCCAGCGCTGCAGTCCCTTGCTGGGCTTGCCTGGTGACAGATGCACGTTGATGAAGAGCTTCAGGGAATTTCCTAACCCCCTCTGCTCCCCGAAGCGCTATTGAGTGCGTCTCATTATCGGGCTCCGTTTTCTGGTCTTACACATGCTTCCCTCACACTTAGCCCTATTGTGCCACCACTTGTCACCTCTCCAGGCCTGGCTTTTAATAATGTAAATCTTCCCTCTCTGATGCCACTGAGGCTCATTATTTGCTGTCTGGCACCACATGAGCTCACCTACTGGCACCTCCAAGAAGGCAGCCGCCCTGGTGCAGGCACAGGCCCCACCCCACCCGCCCCTTCTGCTCCGGGGTGCTTGAGTTTGGCCTGAGACCTGAGACATTTATGGCCTGGCCAGGACACTTATGACTTGGGCACATCAGTTGAGTACTTCAAGCCTGAATCTCCTTAGCCTCATAGGGGGGTCTGATAGTAATAGAAATGATAGAGTAAGGCTGCTATGGGGGAACCAAATGGAAATTATATAAATTAGAGAAAGTCCTTTGTACAGTGTAAGATTTATGCAACTAGTAAAGAAGCGAGGCCATGGTGCTGATGGTCAGTTGACTGATTTTGTCAACCCAGAGAAGATGCTGTCCCCCGATGGGTTCGGGGTCCACCTTAATCTCCCGTTGTTTGCCCTCACACCCTCCAAACTTGTCCTCTGGCTCTGGACTTCACCCTTTAGCTTTTTAAAATATATCATATAGGATTAGTACTGTATTTTTTTTGCAAAGAAATTTAATTTGGTTTTATCCTGTAACTAAACTGTGCTCAGAATCTCTGGGGTCCCCTCCGGTGTGGATTTATAATTCTCTAATGGTAACAACAGCTTGATGGAACAAGAGCTTTGTAAGATATGTTTAAAACTTCCCTGTACGTTTAGGGATTGCAGCCTTCTTGGTTTTGCCCTGTATTTCCTGGTAATGGAGTTTATTGAGACTTCAACATCGTTACTATTTGGAAGGCAGCTGTGCTTACCACTACATTACCCGCATGAAGATCATTACAATTTGGAACATGATTTCTGTGGACTCCTAAAAAAATCTTCTGGGCCCTTGCAGTCGTAGGAAATTGTACATATCTTCCTGCAGGAAAAGTAATTTCACATGTTTTATAGAAATTTTACCAGGCAAGTATTTAAACCTTCTCCTCTTATAAAACCTGATTTTAATTTGCCTTAATAGCATTGTCTGTCTCTCCCATCAGATTAAGCAGCACTTTGGGTCAATAAAAAGGGGAAAGGAAAATCTTATTTATGGAGTTTAATATGGCAGCAGTGGGTTAGCAATATAGTTTTACACTGTATTGTTTAAAGAGAAGAGGGTTCTTTTAATAATGGCTGGGAAATTGCACCCTTAACCTTGCAGTGAGGTTTTAGAAACTGGTACTTCATCACAATCTTTTATGATATATTTGTCAGACTGTCACAGCATGGAAGGATGCAGAGAGTTGCTGAATTTCTTGGTAGATCTGAAAGATGAGTGTGTTGAGAAGGAATACTGAAAGACGTACACTGCTTAGTTTTCCTGTGTCTCTAATCATCTTACTTAGAATGGCTGGGAATGTTCCTGAGGCGACTAATGTACCATAGGCAGACAGAGCACATCCATCACATTGCCTGGTCAAGAAAGAGAAGTAGGGATGAAATACGAGAAATACTACATTTAGCTTGCATATGCTTAGATTAAATCTACATGGAGTTCTCACCTTCACAAAAAATGTAAGCAGGTCATATATCTTCATTTCAGTGGAAGGAAGGAGGAAAGTCGTTTGGTTTTTGTTTGTCTTATACATATCTATGTGTGTTTAATTTTGTTTTACTTTTCAATACTAAACCTTGGAGAAGGTTTCTGTTGCTGTTGATTTCATGTGGAAAGTCCATGTTATGCCAGTTGACCAGAAGAAAATGAGTCCCTCCCTCCCCTTCTCCCTCTCTTCCTTTTTCCCTTTTCTTCCTTCCTTCCTTCCTTCCTTCCTTCCTGCTTCCATCCCTCCCTCCCTCCCTCCCTCCCTCCCTTCCTTCCTTCCTTCCTCTGCACTCTAGAATACTATGCTCATCCCTCATAATCAACTGATGACTAGTTCCAGCACCTCCCGCAAATAGAAAATCTATGATGGTCAAGTCCCTTATATAAAATGGTGCAGTACTAGCATATAACCCATGTATGTCCTTGTGTACACTTTAAAGTCATCTCTTGGAGCTGGGGATATAGCTCAGTGGAATAAGCGCCTGCCTAGCAAGCGCAGGGTCCTGAGTTCAATCCCCAGTACCGCCAAAAAAAAAAAAGTCATCTCTCGATGAATTATAATACTTAATACAATGTAAACGCTATGTAAATAGTTGTTATACTGTGTTGTTTAGAGGATGATGTGGGTTCGGAGGCCAACTGTACCGCCTTATGTCTGTACCGTGCTATAAGTTTACTTTTATCTTTTGTCTTCACATGTGTCCCTCAAGGCAGCTAGCACAGCAGGCCCGTGTTAGGGGTCGGGATGCCGGGGCCCGCACTGAGAGGCCCACACAGTGACTCAGTGGTGATGACGTCTGGGTTAGGTTCCAGTCCTGGCTCTGAGTCCGCGATGGTGTCTATCACACCTGTAGTTGTAAGGAGGAAGACACACCTGTTAAAGACAATGAACTTCTGTTATCACAAAGGCTTTCTCTTGTAGCTGAACCCCATCCAAAAAGGATGTGGAAAGCAGGAAAGGCTCCCTGCTCTACCTCAAGGACAGTGTGGCCCTACTTTTCACCCACCACCTTCTCCCCTCAGGTGGAACCAGGCACCTCCAGCTCCGTCTTCCTGCCACACTGGCTTGCTCCCGTGTAGAGCTGAGACGCAGAGCGATCAGGATTCCTGCAGCTTGTGCTTACCGTGGGAATTCTAGCATCCCCACCACAGCCGCTCGCCTCCCTGAGAGGGAACCAGGGTCCTGGGCTGGAGTTAGTGACTAGCTGACTCTCAGGTTGTCTGTGGTGTCTCCCCTGTCCCTAGACCCCTTCGCTTTTAGAGTCCCATCTGCCAATCTTACGTTTTTGCCCCAATTCCCGCCATAACTATGGGAGAGTTTTCACCAACCTATCTTATTCCTCCTGATTTACATTAGAGATCAGTTTCCAGATGTGTTTTAGGAACTTAAGAATAGAAGTGGATGGCTTAAGGAAAGAAAATACTAAGACTGCTGAGATGTGGACAGAAATAATCCCAAGTGGTATTTCTGGCTAGGTTGATCCGTCTGCATCTTGACCAGTTTCTACTGAACTGATTCTTAAAAGTCAGTGTAAAGGAAGTTAAATTTTAAAAATGTAAAGGAATTGAAAGTTGCTAGTGGTTCATTTAACTCTGTGACCTTGTAGAAGAGAAAAAACTATCATTTTATGGGACAGTGATTGTGGCAAAGACACAGAGGACCTTTGCTGTGGTGTCGCAAGGGGGTCTCAACAGAGCTCCACATGACAATAACTGACCCACTCTTCCCTCCTTCCCAGGCCCTTGTCACGCTGTGTCATTTTTTTGGATTGGTGGGGATCCTTCAAATGGTCAGATTGCCCAATGCCCTCCTGAATCTCATAGCTGAACATAAGCCTTCAATTCAACAGCTTCTGGGTAGAGAAACAGGCACCAAAGAGCCTTGCTATCTCTGCACCGTGTGGCAGTGCTGTGTGGCTGGGGACAGACGGGAAGGTCTGCCTGCCCTCATCATGAGCAGCAGTATGGGTGGGTGATTATGGGCCCACTTCTCATTAGCCTCCAATAAAGCTGGGTGGCAGCCAGTAGCCATGTCGGCATCAGTGGGGTGTTCGTGCTGTCCAGGAGCGAGGCCTTGCCTGGCTTAGTGAGTGTCTCAGCCCCTTTCTGCCTCCATCTCATGATGCCTTCCAGAAGGAGGTGCTGAAATGATTAATGAGAAGGACATAAAGACAACTGCTGCCCAGAGCAACAGCTGTCTCACACCCACCACCTAATAATTAGATAAATGAGATGGAGTAGGGTCCCAACCAGCAGGGCCTTCAGCGCAGAAGTGCTGGTCTGTGCTGGTGTGAATCAGGGAGTCAGTGCCCCCTCGTGGACTGTCCCTTTAGCTTCCTGGATCCCATTCCCACAGGTCTACCCTTGGCTTTGAGGTAGTGACTGTCTCCCCAAGGCTGAGAGCTGAGGAGAAGGCTGCACATGTCAGGGACAGTCCAGAGCCTATATGTGGAGCAGCAGGGAGGGATGGGATGGAAGTTGCTGTTGCCAAGAACCCAACAGTGTTTGTAACAAAAGCAAGGACTCCTGGCAAGAAGTCTGAGGGACTTTCTTGATCCTAAGTGGTATCTCCTAAGCTCTTTAATTACAGAGGATTAAGCGCGAAGTGGAGTGCTGGACCAAAGGAATAATGACACAAAGGAGGTGAAGCAGAAAAACCCAATTTCCTTCTTTCTTTATTTAAATGAATGGCGAAGAAAAGAGTGGAGTGTGGCGTTTCCCAAGTTCCATGGGTTTTAAAAGAACCGCGTATCCCCTTGGCCAGCCCTGAGGCTGCGATCTTCAGCTGGGCTATAGAAAACCAACCTCAGACCTGGCGCTTTGTTAAGATGCAGGAGCAGTCTCCCCGCTGTAGCGGCTCACTAATTCCACCCCTTCCTCCCTGCTTCTTCTTGTGGCTTAGCTCGTATTTTACATTCAGCACCTCAAGTCATCCAGGAGTGGCATGTGAAAGAGAAAGGCAGTGGGCCATGTGCTCCCATCAGTTCTGCCTGGCGTCACATCATTCTCGACCTGTGCTGTGCCCTGCTTGGGCAAGGAGAGTCACTTAGACAGAACCCAGAGCCCTAGCCACCTCCCCGAAGTAGCAGCGTGAATGCCTGCCCGTATCCCACCTCCTGTGTAACTGGGGCAAATGCATAGAAAAGAACACAACTGGAAACAGACAGCAGAGAGTCACCTAAACAAGAAATGAAGATAAATGTCTTATGCAGTGTCCAGTGGCTGTGAGTGTCAGTGTTTTCCTAGGAGGAGCCTTGCCAGGCTAGGTTCTTAATAACCAGCCCTGTCTCTAGTACTCTTCTGGGGGTCTTGCTTGTGCTTCATGGTACCCAGAGTTCGAGGGAAGGAATTCTAAAACCTTACCGTTAGCACTATTGTTGGAAAATACTAGGGTATCAGTGTCCAGAGAGAGAGAAGTAAGGGAGGAGGGAGGAAGCTAAACAGGGACTGAGCACCCTGTGTACACAGTACTGCGTTCAGCTCCTCACATGTCCATTCACCGAAATTTCCCAACAGTTCCCCTAAGACAATCATCATTATTCCTGTTATACAGGTGAGAAGACTGAGGCTGCAAGTTCAAGTGTATGTGGGAGGCAGCCATTGGCATGATGGGAAAAGTGTGGGCTTTGGAGGTAGATCAGAGCCCAACCTTACCACCCACCTGTCCATTGATCCAGGGCAAGTTATGTAACCTCTGTTTCCTGCTCTGTGAAAGGTGGATAAGTGTGCCTACACATTGGATTATGGGAGGATAAAATGAGACAATGTAGCTAATAGCAAAGTTCTGGCACACAATGGACACTGAGAAAATGGCAGGTATTGTTCTATGACCTCGTGGTGGAAGTACCGAGATGGGCACTCTAAGAAGCCAGCTTCCTCCTGCCCTGGGCACCCTCTGCCATGACCCCTGACCTCCAGATCCACACTGGAGTAATTACCCTATATGGACCGGCACAGCTGGGCACCGTGCTGGACATCTCATGAGCCTGGCGGCCTTGGAATTCTTCATGGTTCAGGCTTGTGCACTGCAAATGAACTGCTGTGCCTCGGCAGACAGAGCTGAGATCAACAAGAGGGCGATCTCACTTCATCAGGCACAATGTATAATATTCTCTGAATATCGCTGTATTTTCAGACATTTCACTTAAAAATGTACATCAATGCCTTTCCAAAAAGTTACATGATGGAGATTTTATCGGGTCTGACAACTATTAGGCAGAGAGATCAAGAGTTTAAATCCTTGTGTGTATCTTCAAAATATGCCCAGTTACATTTCTGAAATTATGTCTCTGCATCGGCGTGCCCCACGACCCTATGTATTATGTGTCTTTGCCTCCCTCATGCCAAGCACAGAGCTGCCACATAGCAGATACTCAAGGAAGTCCGCATCCCATGTTGGACTGATCTAGCAACAAAGAGCTAGTAAGAGAGCAAATGCTGTCCTCTTCTCGGGGCCGCAGCCTCCACGCCTATGTGTGGCTTCACCTTGACTTCTGCTCACTGCAGGACTCCCAGGAAGGCTGGGTATTTCTGTGAGCACCATGCTTAGCCATGGGGCCAGGCTGAGTTGTTCACGAGCACTGGCAGTGCTCTTGTTCAGTGACTTAGAAGGTGAGTTAAAGGACACTGCCTTCTGTTCCCTACGGAGATGTGCTTTCATTCCCGAAAATGACTTCTCTGGGCTCACTTAATGGGATCCCAAATAACATGTTGCAAACCAGTCTTTTATCACTGTTGCCCCTTGGAACACATTTCAGATGCTGGCCATTAAAAACAGACCCTTTCGCGGGGCCTTAATGATGACACTAATAGCTGTAGATTTCTGTCACCCAGAGTCCTGATGAGCCACGAAGGCGGAGTAAATTATGGAGCTAACTTTTATGTGCATGGTTTATTGATCTTTGAGTTTCAAGGAGACTACACCAGCCCCTGTAGCTTTACAGTCCAGATTAGCTTTTCATCTATGTAATTGGGCCAACAGAGCACAGTTAATTTTTAATTTATATTAATAGAAAGACAAAGAACATGATATGCCATCTCTGTATTAAGGTAATGAACGTATCAAAATAGTCTAGCTGGTAATTATGGATAAATCATCTTTCTCCTGACCCAGCAGTGATTTAGGCTATTAGTTCATTGTGATTTTCATCATAATGTATCATGAGAAGGTTTGGTGCTGAGTGAATATTTATATCACCTATGGATTTGAGAGTGTTCCATTGTCAACATCTGGCTACCCTAACCCATGTTGTTTCCCGTCTTTGTTTAACAGGTCAAAGTCATGCTTCGAATTTGTTCCACTTTGGCTCGTGATACCTCAGAATCCAGCTCTTTCTTAAAAGTGGACCCAAGGAAGAAGCAGATCACTTTGTATGATCCTCTGACATGTGGAGGTCAAAATGCCTTTCAGAAAAGAAGTAACCAGGTTCCTCCTAAGATGTTTGCCTTCGATGCAGTTTTTCCACAGGATGCTTCTCAGGTGGGTGGAACCTCCCTCTCCAGCTCAGGCAGTGGTAACACAAGAGAATCTGCTCATTCTCTAGAACCTGTGAGCTGCTGTCTTCTGAGCACAGGGATGGACCCATCCCTCCACCCTCATCTTGAGCTCCATCGAATAGTCCAGTCCTTCTGAGTGCCTGGTATGGTACCCTGGGCAGCTCCATTGTGCTGGGACTTCAATAAAATATACTCCTGGGGAAAGAAAGAACAGGCAATCAGATACAAGAAGACAACAGGCAGAATTAGAAGTCATGGGGATAGCTATAGCTATGTGGTCCAGCCTTATATACTAGTGATATAAATAGGTATCAATTGGATGTTGCTGCTGTACAAGCCACGTTCCAATACAGTGCTTAAAGCAGTAGGCATCTGCATTGCTCTTGGGTCAGCCAAGCCAGCCTAGCTTGGCTCTGTGATATGCTGTGGGCTCTGTAGGCATCTCGAGGCTCTTAGCCGGGTTCTATCACATGGTTGGAGATTGGCAGGCTCTCAGCTGGCCTACAGTGACATTGGCTAGGTCAACTGGTATCTCTTGCAGGCTAGCTTGGACTTGCTTGCATGGCAGTGCCCAGGATTTAAGTATGAGGCCTCTCGAGGCCTAGGCCCAACACTGATGCAGCATCGCTTCTGCATTGCTGACCCAGATTCAAGGAGTGGGGAAGAAAGTCCTTTTGATGGGATGAGTAGAAAAGTCACATTGCAAGAAGCATGTACTCAAAGCAGAGTGGAGAATGGGGGATACTTCTGCTAATCAGCTAGCAACATAATTTTGGGGTGACTTGGGGTCTGTGGTGTCAAGATTTCTGGACCGCAGACAGCCAAAGGCAAACTGAAAGTACACATTTCCACCAGTGTGATCCTCTAAAGAGGCACAAAACAAGGCCCACTCCTTCAGGAGAATAGGGATTGGCAGAACTACATAAGCCAAGGCAGGGGAGGTAGCTTAGTGGCAGAGCACGTGGTTATCATATACAAGGCCCTGAGTTCAATCCCTGGCACCAAAAATAAACATAGACGTACATAAAGAGATAAGCCACGCCTCGGTATGCAGTGGTCTGCTTTGCCTGCTTTGTGCTATCATATACCTGTTCCTTTCTGGTAAATTTCTAGTACTCCAAAAATTTATACAGAACTCAGCTTAGTAGGGTAATAAATAGCCTATAACTGAACCTGAGAACAGCAGTGCCAAAGGTTACCATTTGTGGCCTGTTAATTTCTTCCATGTTGCGTCTGAGTATAGGATGTTATAATGTTCATATGGGTTCCCATATTATACCACTGACATAAAGTGCATATTATAGACTCCACTCATTAAGAAGTTGAGCATGTGGTTTCCCCAGAGTTGAACCAGAAGAAGACAAAGTACTTCATGAATAGGTTCTCTGGTTTCTCTGTGCATTTCAGTTTTTGTATTGTACCACCCAATGGGCTCAGTAATTTAAACTTGACATTGGGTCTAATAAACAGCCTACAAATAATTTAATTAACACAAGTAAAACTTTTTAGAAGCAAATATTGGTAGGTTGTGAGAATTCCAAAGCAAACCCTAAATTAGGCATGGACTATGAATTTTAGATTTATTCTAGAAAAGGAACCGTTTTCAGTGCTAGTCTTCGTTTACGCTTTCCTCTTGGTTCCCAAGCTCAGCATGCTCTCTATTACTATCGCGCTCATTTCAAAATGTTTTAATTTGTTCAAATGCCTAATATTCTAACTTATACTTCGGTATAAACTTGCAGTTTTCAAGAAGTTTCATAAAATTAACCCAGCTGACTCTTTCTAGAAGTCTGTAGTGAAGGAGGAATTCCCTGTGTTCACATGACAAAGAAGGGAGCTGGGACTCAGTTAAGTCACTTGCCCATGGCACCTCTCCTGAGCAGGAGTTGTCCTGGATTCTCCCATTAACCCTTCTGAACTCTCCTCAATGTGGTGGATCTTTGACCTCTTGTGATTTTATCCGCTGTTTTCTAGCAGGGTATCATCGGGCAAGTCACTCATTCTCTCTGGGCCTCTGCGTCTTCATCCATCCAGTGAGGACATGGCTGAAAGAAACCTCACTGGGTGGTTGTGATTCATTAAGTGGACATGCGTAAAGTTCCTAGAACAGAGCCAGGAACATAGCAAATGCTCAAGAAACGTTAGCTATTTTATTGTTATATCGTCAGTGTTATGTATTAAAATCATGCTCCTGGGCACGGCCAGCACCCTTTGAGCCTCCATTCTTTGAGCAGGGTGGGTCTTGCTCTCAGGTCCTTGTCTGTGGAGCAGCAGCCACCAGGCAGGCATGAACTGCTTTTCTTCCAGGGTCAAACCATGTCAGCTTCCCAAAGCTAAGCAATGATAGAACAGTGCTTGTTCCTCCTCACCCTTCTGAGCCATCCTTATGACCTTATAACTGGCCTCAGAAGCCACTAGCTGCCCACTTTTGGGACAGACTCCTGCTGGGTCCTTCTAAGGCAGGGATGGCAGGGAGGACTCCAGTCTGTGGGTGAGCAGAGGCTTCTGGCAGACTTGGCTCTGCCCAGGAAGGCTGCTAGCTTCTCTGGGACCCCAGAAAGAGGCAGCAAGTAGCTTCCAGCGGCTTTGCCAGCCCTTGAAAAACACCAGTGGACAGAACACTGACCACTCCTCCTGACAGGTAGCCCAGCAGGCACTCTGCAGAAGTCCACTTTCATGTTCCCTGTCCCTTGTTCAGATAACTGTATGCAGATAACTCAGTGATGGCAGCATGGCCCATGCACAGCCAGGATTCTCCCTGGTAACAGCAGATTCTAATACTTTCTTCTCTGCATGACTCAGGGTGGACTTCCTGTCTAAAGAAATCAGGGTTCATTGGGTTCATTGGGCCATTCAGTCTCCCTGCTTTGCAGAGGCACCTCTGGAAAATTCCATCAATATTCTCCAGGCTCTGTCTCAGGCCTTAGTGCACTCCTGGGGCCTGTGAAAGGTATAGCAGCCCTGTCCTGTCACCCCTGTTGGTCCAGAAGGAGCCCTTAGCAGAGCTGCTGAGACGACCACCCCGGAACAACTGACGATTGTTGGGAGTGTGGTTTTTCAATTTCAGTTTGGGAGAGAAAATTGATTTCCAAATACTTAGGTTCATTGTGCTGCTGAAACCTGCTGCTGAATAACTACATTCATTGCTGAGGCTGCCGTTTCCAGATCCCCACCGGGAGGCCCATTGCTCTAAGGGCTGCAGAGACCCAGTGTCTGCACGGCTCTCAGCGTTTCCCCAGGCTCAGCCCTGAGACAGAAATGAGGGCAACAGGACACAAAATAATTTCATCCTCCTGCTGCTGTGAAAGTCTCAGATGCTAACCAGAGAGACATTTCCCAGATCTCCCAGTCTGCTCCACAAAATTCACTGAATTCCTATTGTTTGCAGAGCTCTGTATTACTGGATGATGGGGGAGTGGATACAAGATGGCTCCACAGCCTGTGGTTCCTGTCTAAGGGTTTAATAACCGGGTTGGGGGTGAGACCCACACAGGCTAAAGAACATCCTTTAACCGCCACATACTGACAAGCAGTGATTGAGATTATATAGGCTGAGTAAATTGCAGAGAAGGAAAGAAAAGGCTGGTTTGGAAAAGAGGAGGACGTGAATTGAAAAAGAAGAGAGCAGAGGAGAAAGCAGACACACATCACAAACCCGCTGCTTATGTCAGAGCTGCAGCGTTTCTCAAGGCCCCTGTCCTGCTCTGGCACATCATCTTTATCCCTCTACTAAGTCTCACCTGGTTCATAGATTCCTCTGTGTGTGTGTGTGTGTGTGTGTGTGTGTGTGTGTATGTGTGTGTGAAGGGAGGCTCTGATTAGCAGAGCACAAGCAGACAGTTGCAATGCCTTGTCCAAGTGCCCAGCACAACAGACGAGGGAAGGGAAAGCAGTCCTGGAAAGCACTCTATGCACCCACTGCAGCCTGCACCTACCTAGTCTATGGACGCAGCCATGAAGGATACCACAGATTAGTGTATAGGACACTCTCAGCGAATGTGTGCAATATTCAGGCTTGCAAGGGGCAGGAGGTCCTAGGCTTCAGAACTCCACAGGAGAGGCTGTCCCATCTGAGAATGTGATGACACCAGGACCCTAAGCCGCTGCAAGGCAGGCTCAGCTGTGCATCGTTAGTAAGGCCTCAACTGTCTAATCCATTCACCATTCACGTCTCCTCTTGTGTCTGGCAGGCTGAAGTGTGTGCTGGGACCGTGGCAGAGGTGATCCAGTCTGTGGTCAACGGGGCAGATGGCTGCGTGTTCTGTTTCGGCCATGCCAAGCTGGGTTAGTGAGAGCTGTGCTTCTTCCCACTGCTTGTCGGCTTCCCCGTCTCCTGTCATGCTTCTGTACCAGCCCAGAGTCCCCAGATGAGAGGAAGGGCTAAGCTCCCAGGAGCTGAACTGCATGATTATGATCATGAACAGCCCAGGCTGCCTGTTGTAAGTGGGCACCCATGCATGTAGGACAGACTTCAAGTACAAGAGATGAACAAGGGAGTAGCAGGGTTGTTGGCCTGGAAGCATAAAGGTGTTTTCAGCAGAGGCTGAGCATTGGCAGATATCACCGTGGCTCACCTTTGCAAATGATCATAGTGGGAATGGGACAGGTTCTTACCAATCTGAACACCTATTTCAAGAAAGGCTGCCTCTGGTAAAGGCAGAAAATAAGGCCTCCTGCAGGATACTTGGCAGATCGCTTGTTCCGGCTGTAAATCAGGGGCTGCCAAGTCGTTACTGCATCTACTGTTAAAGAGCAAGGAAAGACCCTCACAACAGGCACGACAACCTGAAAACAACCAGGTCTCGATCTGGGAAGTGTCACTTGGTCCAGGTCAGAGTTGAGCCCAGAAAGAAAAAGAAAGCAGGAAAATGTGTATTTCCTGAGCAGGGGCTGTTTGGGAAGCAGATGGGGCTGCCTATCCCTGTCTTAAGAGGATATGGGTTGGTGACGGAGCAACCTGCAGACCCCAAGCACCGTGCAAGGACCTGCCTGGGAAAAGCAGGTGAAGCTGTCTTTACTTCCCAGTGACATTCAGCCCCTGCCAGCAATCCTCCTGTGCTGAAGCAGCTGAGAACAGAGGCAGCAAGACACCCGTGCAAGGGTCTTGATGAAACCCTCGCACCCACCTTCATCCCAACTTGGCGTGGGCAGGCTGCTCACCAGCCTCGCCGGATATGCCTGAGAAGCTAGGGCTGTAAGTCTGAAAAGTGTCCCCTGGCAGAGAATGCACTGAAGGTCTTGCACAGGATATAAGGCTGGTTCTTAGGCAGCACAGAAAGTCTACCGCCTCTGTCTCCTCCCTGTCCCCCACCTCTTCCTTCTCTTCTTGATCTCAGATCGAAGCTGGGATCCAAATTTTAATGGAATTTACTCGTGCTATAAAAATATACACAGCATTTAACTTGAGAAAGGATGTAAAGTGTGAGTACGCGGATTTAATCTGTGGGCCAGCTATAAAAAGCACAGTAATCGTGATGAAACATCCCTGTCTTCCCACTCTGTGTAAAACAGTTGCAGATACTGGGTAGCCTGGATTTCCTCTTGTCATTCATTTGGGCTCTCACATTCTGTGTTATGGCCATTTCACTGCTAAGACTAGGGAAGCCTTTATTTTTTTTATCGTTGTCAACTGCTTCCTGGTCTGGTGGGTTTTTTGGTTTTGTTTTGTTTTGTTTTGTTCTGCACTTTTTTCATTCCTCTTCTTCCCTTTTGCCCACTTCCCCGTGCCTTTCTTCTGTGTCTGCGGCAACTGTTTTTCTGAGATGATGTCTGGACTGTCCAACCTCCTCCTGTTCTTCCCTTGCTCTCGCAGGAAAGTCCTACACCATGATTGGGAGGGATGACTCCATGCAGAACCTCGGCATCATTCCCTGTGCCATCTCTTGGCTCTTCAAACTGATCAACGAACGGAAAGAAAAGACTGGGGCCCGTTTCTCAGTCCGGATCTCAGCTGTGGAGGTGTGGGGGAAAGAAGAGAACCTACGGGACCTGCTCTCTGAGGTGGCCACGGGCAGCCTGCAGGACGGCCAGTCCCCAGGCGTGTACCTCTGCGAAGACCCCATCTGTGGCACACAGGTGATTGATTCTGCAAGCTTGGCTTGCCCGGGGTGGCTCCCTGCTGCGGAGGCTGAGGCAGCAGAGCCCATGAGTCACTCACCGTGCAAGCTCCGAGGCTTACCCGTGTTTACTTTAAAATGCACTGGAACTTTATGGCCTGCAGCTGTGGGGCCGTCTGCTCGCCCAACCTAAATATTTGTACCTGGGATCTAATTGACAATGAGCAGGAACCACAATTGTCACAGCATTTGGGGAGAAATTGAATTCACTTTCTTTATGCCCCCCCCAAAAGGTACAATCTTTCTTTTGTTTAACAACAAACTGCAATATTTACTGCTCTGCACAAATAGCTTCAGCCATTACTTGGGCTGTTTATAGCTCTATAAACTGTTTCTGGCACCGGTTTACAGCCGGATTAACAGTGCTGTAGGAAAAACTAATAACCACTTTGTAATTAGAACCATGATATAATTGCTGGAGCTGGGGAAGCCACAAGAAGCTCCAGTTTGCTTTTTCAGGTTGTCGTGCCAGTGATGAGGGTCTTTCCCTTGCTCTTTAACAGTAGATGCGGTAGTGACGTGGCAGCCCCCTGGTTTACAGCCGGAACAAGCGATCTGCCCAGTATCCTGCAGGAGGCCTTATTTTCTGCTTTTCCAGAGGCAGCCTTCTTTGAGATAGGTGTTCAGACTGATGAGAACCTGTCCCTTCCCTACTGGGATCGCTTGCGAAGGGGAGCCACTGTGATATCTGCCAATGCTTAGCCTCTGCTGAAAACACCTTTATGCTTCCATTTTCCTTTCGAATCCAATGGGCTGGGGGTATAGCTCAGTGGCATAAGTGCTTTCCTGGCAAGCGCAAGGTCCTGAGTTCGATCCCTGGTACAGGAAAAAAAAAAAAAAAAAGAACTATTAAATCGAATCTTCTCTACTCTGCTTCACACTTAGTTGGAGGATGTGTTAAAGCATCAGTCATTGATTACTGCCCTACCCCTCCCCAGCAGTGTCTGGTTCAACAGTAAGCCCCCAAATTTACATCTCTAACAAGTTTCCATGATGCTACTGCTAGTCCAGGGATCACCCTTTGAGAACCACTATCCCAAAGCATTAAATGTATTCAGGTGGTGTCTGCACAGCCTCAGGGGTGGAGTCGGTAGTACTCTGCCCTGCCGCTGCTCTCAGGTAAGTTAACTCTTGGGAGCCCTTTTACAGAGTTCCACTTAGTTCCACTTACCTTCCACTAAGTGAAAGATCTGGTTAGTGGAAGGGAAAGAGGCCAGCATCCTCATTGTTTTAATTCTTCTTGTTGAAGACATTTTTAAATTGTTTGGTTTACTTTATAAATACAAAACCATGCGCACAATACAATCTTCCTTTGAAGTTCAAAGACTTTGATGGTTTTAGGCTCCAAATATTGGCTCTCATAGTCCAAAACTACAGGTATAGAGCCAGACTAGAAATCTGTCAGAATTTGTACCAGCCCTAACTCACCCTATACATCAGTTCTTTGAGTTTTTTTTTTTTTTTTTTGCGGTACTAGGGATCAAACTCAGGACCTTGTGCTTGCCAGGCAAGCACTTATTCCACTGAGCTATATCCCCAGCCTTACATCAGTTCTTTGAACAAATTGTGTTTTTCTCCCATAAGATGGAGTGCTGGCCAAATTCTGATAACACCATTGTTTCAATTCAGGCTTAACTGTAATTGCTAACAGTTCTTATAAGACTTAGACATGGTGCCCACTATACTTTCTCTAATCAATTACTGAGTATGCCATGAATAGAAATCCAGGAACTCAAGGTAAAAATAGATATCTCTTAAACACAGATTTAGATATCTCTGAAACACAGATTTAGATATCTCTTAAACATAGATCCTAGATTTTCTAGGATCGTGTGTATTTCAGTGTTTTTCTACATGGAAAAGACATTTTTGTTCATAACTGTGTTAGCAAGTATAGTCTCCAATTAGCTTTAAATTAAATAACTGAAGAATTAGGAGTCAAGTGAAAGCTAACCTAGTTTTTTTTTTTTTTTAAACTTCTTTGGGACACCAGTGCTGTCAGATCTAAAAATCACATTTTGCATCCTCCCTCTCTTCAGACAATCTTTTTTCTGAGGTCAAGATGGAGTCCCATCCCTTGTGTTTTCTAGGGTAAATGGATCATGTGAGAGGTTGGTTTTCCATCCGTAAGCATGGGCCATCTGCTGCCACTGATCACTCAATGCAACCATTTGCTTTTCACACCTGCTATTTACAGATTCTACTGTAAGACAGGTAAAAACAGGTTGGATCCAGTAAGTGTGCTCAATCTTAATTTTCAGAAATCAGTTATTACACTGAGAATTGCATATGACCTGTTCCCAGAAGGACTTCTGGCCTTAGTGAGGCACATGGCTTTATTGTGCAGAATGAATAGCCAGCGGAATCAAGCTGTTAACACCCAGGCATGAGTGACAGACAAGCCCCCCTCATCCTGCAGCCTCAGCTCCTGGCTTTTCTGCCTTTCAGCTGCAGAACCAGAGTGAGCTGCGGGCCCCCACTGCAGAGAAGGCCGCCTTTTTCCTGGATGCCGCTATTGCATCCCGCAGGAGCAACCAGCAGGACTGTGATGAAGATGATCACCGAAACTCCCACATGCTCTTCACACTGCACATCTACCAGTACCGGATGGAGAAGAGTGGGAAAGGCGGAAGTAAGTCGCCCGCCCCACCCTGGCATGCACGCCCCATCTAGGGCAGCCATGACCTTTTCTTAATAGAGTACAATTGCATTAACATGGAGTTTAGTGCTTTGTAATTTTAGATAATTGTAAAGTGTGAGCCAAAGTTCACCTTGGAATTGTCCAAGGGCAAAAGGTTTGCTTTGTTACAGGTAATTTACAAACACAATCGCCATGGGCATGGGGAAGAACAGACTTCCAAAAGAGAAACAACTGCTGAATGGTATCTTTCTGTTCACAAACCAGGAAAAACTAAGATTCAACCACCACAGCACCCTGGCAATATGTCATCTATTATCTGCTTGAGTCCACTCTGTGGTCTCAATACAGTCACGTTGGTGAAATAGTCTATAAGTCACACTTTGACATCAGATGCTGGCTGCCTCCCCCCTGTGGCTCCCTTCAGATGGGAGGGAAGCCCCCATCATTGTGACCAAGCTGCACTGCGGCCAGTCCCCGGCACTATGGTTCAGTCTCCCCTTGGCTGGCTTGTCAAAACCAGCACTGGCCTTGGTGCAGTTCTCCATCCTTGATTATCAGTACTGTCTGTACTCAGGCAGTTCCTGTACCAGTACTTCCTGGAGTGGTGCTGGGGATCTGGGGCCATGGGCAGTGTGTTCTTTTATCCTCACTTGGGTTTCCAAAGTGAGCTGTGGACCAGAGTATTGGGCTGGGATACAGGGTGGAGAATGGGTTCTTCCATGCCTCTTAAATCCACCTCTGGAGTTTTCAAAACCCAGGCAGCTGGCCCCCTGAATGGTCCTGCCAGGGACAATGTGTGCCATAAAGGAAGTTAGGAGAGTAAACTTGGCTAGAAATTATAAATCCAATTAAAAAAAGCAAATGCAGTCAACTAATCTATTCTAGATGCATCCTGGAAATAAGACATCCTCCTGAGATTCCTGGACAGGCAATTTCTCCCTAAGTCTCATTGTTGCCCAGAAGACTTACAAGCCCAGACTCTTGGAGATAGCTCTTCAGGGCTTCTGTTGCCCCCAGTGGAAGCCCACATCTCAGTGCCTCTGTTGACCAATGTCCTGCCATTGCTCCTGCTGTTCAGTTGAATTTTATTTTAATTTTTTGTTTGTTTATTTTTGTACCGGGAATTGAACTTGTGACCTCATATTTGCCAGGCAGGTGCTGTGCCGCCTCAGTTGAATTTTAAATTCTGGATTATGGAGGTATCATTTCCAAGTAGTGAAACACATATTCAAATGAGTTTTGGCAGATCTACACTATCAAATTAGAATACAGAACAAGGCAAAGTTCTCTTTCACCCTCCTAGTCAGTCACTTCTCCCACCTCTAACCCTGGTGACTCCTGACCTTATTTCTGTCCTTTTGCCTTTATTTAGAATATCATATGAATGGAGTCATGGGATCCATATGTGGCCTTTTGTGCCTGGCTTTTTTTATCCAACCAATGAATATGAGAACCCTCCACGTTGCTGAGTCTGTCAGTTGTTCATTCATCTCCCATGGTGCCTGCTCCTTTAGTTGTGACTGGCCTTAGACACATCCCCTTTTCCCATCCCCAGAAGAGAATGAAAATATGTCCACATGGGGCTGGAGGGCTGCTCACCAAGGCTGCTCTTTACAGTGCTAAAAATCAGCCTTGAGCCACTACTGTCTCCCCACTTGTGGTCTGTTGGGCACCCCAGGGAGATGTACCCTTTTAGCAGAAGACCAGATGTCTCTTGATAACGCACATTGGTGTGATGGCGTGACTGGGGACAGGCAGAATGTGTGGAATGGGGATCTTTCCAGGAGGATTAATTCTCAGAGAAAGAGTTCACACCACGTAGAGCACTTCCGCTTACAACAACATTTTATTGAAGCAAACAAGGGATTAGGAGAGGGATAAGAAACTGCAGAGCTTGAAAGCCCACAGCAGATTTGGATGCACGTCGCTCCTGAGGGTCTGGGAGCTGGCTCCAAAGCCTGCCCCCATTGTTTAAACTCTGGTTAATGTCTTAGCAGAGTGAATATAAAAGTGTGGAAAACGTTTACTTTATTCTTTTAAGCAGTTGTCAATCATCATCATCATCATAGCCTCCAGTGGACTGTAGTACTTTCAGCAGAGGGAAACACATAAAAGACCTGAATCTTGAGCCAAATGTCTTCCAAATGGCACTGCGCAGAAAAACTCAGAGGATGGGACAAGCTCTTCCTCCTTGCAGGTTGCAAATCAAAGTGAGAACAACTCTTGTTTTCAGGTTTTTGCTTTTATTTCTTGGCTCTGCTTTCAATTTGGAATCTCAGAGCAGAGAGATCATGAAAAGAAGGAAGCAATTAAAGTACCTCAAATACAAGAACTTGAAATTCGGCTTCTGCAAAAGTTTAAGTGAGGACGTTCCCTCAACCCAACAGTGTGCTCTCTACTTAATAAAGTATGAGCACAGATGAAATATTTCATATTAAACTCATCTTCCTATTTTTAAGTTGTGAAAATAATAAATTCAGGTTAAAAGAAAAGATAAACACCACTAATGGCTTCTACAGCGGCTTTTAAGTGCTTCTGAATGTTGTATTAGAGGAAAATGGAGAAAGGGCAGTTGTGCGGGCTACTGAGAATACCATCCCCCCCAAATCCTGCATCCGGGGCACACTTCCTACCTGCTGGATACCTGGCCTCTTCAAGGGAGGGATCCAAGCCAAAAAAGGCACAACCTCCTAGCCATGGATTGTTTGACTTCAGAGAATTTATGTGTTTAAAATATGAGAAAATGTGGGGTGTTGTTTAGAGTGGAACTTGTGCTTACTTATATATATAAGTAATCCTGTGGGCTTGGCAGCCGGAACTCAATTAAGAGAAAGTTTATTAATTAGTCACTCGTCAGGGGAGCAGGAAACAGAACTCACTGCTGTTGCCCAACTGTTGGGAGCTGAGATGATGGATTCAGAGGTCTCTGTTACAACAACTAAAGATACCACGTATATGCGCACCCACGCACCCACGCCACACTCCCATCTGCGCACTCTATGCACACATACAAGCATATAGCTAAACAGGCGAATGTGTGAAACATTTGTGGTCAGGATAGAGAAGAACATTCTTTGTTTATGCTGTAACTCCTTTTGCAGATAGCACTAGGTTAAACTTAAAATAACTCCCCAGTTTCCGATGTTTTGGGAACATTAGGAGGGCTGATTCTTTACCCATCACCGATGCCTTCCCCTGATGAATCTGTGATGAATTAAAAGCCTCCTAGGGAATTTCAGCACTGGAGAAAAGACTCCTAATGATGGGAGAGCTGCTCCTCGTAATGGTGTGTGTATTAGGCATTGAAAACAAGATGCCATAGTGCTGTGATATTCCAGAGCAGTGACGTCAGGGAGCGGCTGTTGCCCAGAGTCCCGAATGACCAGGTCTCTGATTTGTTCATTCACCTTCTTGGCTCCAGAGGTGGCGGTGTGGGCGGGGCTGCGTGTGCGTACCCACGAATGAGAGTGGGACCTCCGCGTGCCCTCATGTCTGCGCTCACCTGCTTACGAGTCTGATCAGACCATTTCCTTCATTCAGTTTTCTTTTGACAATGAACCAGCTTCGTTTACAGGTTGTGGAATGAATCAAATCAGCCGCGAGCCACGGAGGGCTGTGCATCTGGTGTGACTCCAACGATCCACCGTGGGGGGAGGGGCAGAGGTGGGAAAAGGAATCTAGGAAGGAACTTGGCTCTTAGCTTGGTCAGATCTGGGTCGCCGCCTTCCCAACCCCGGGCAATGAGTCTGTCCAACGCTGCTGGGCTTTCATTTCCCTCCTGGTCAATAATGAGGTGACTGTTTGTTACTTTAAGATTTGTACAGTACGGTTTTTGAAAACCTGGCTCGGAGACCAAATAGCATGGCTTTGGCCTCCCATCGTAGCCTCTCATCTATGGCAGCAGTTCCTGATCTTCATCTGAAGCCCCCTGCCCTGGCTGACCACCCCCGGCAGACAGGTTGCAGACAGGTTCCGGGTTCCTGAGAAGACAGAGGGAACCTGGTGTCTTTCTCAGCTGCTCATCTTGTAGCCCCAAATACCCTTGTCTCCTTGCCTTCTCTGCCCCCCGCTTCCCATCGGTTTGCTTCTCTTCTCTCCTGGCCTTCTTTCTCCCGCTTTCCTTTGCCTCCTCCGGGACCTCACGGTGAGTCGGCACCCCTGCGGCTGGCTCTCAAGCTTATATATTTTTAATCTCTCCTACCACCGAGGTCAAGGCTACCTCAGCTTGGGAGGAAGAGAGGGGCAGAGGGAAAGAAGGACAGAAGCATCAGCCACATTGTCGCCACTGCATTTCCTCCTTGAGCTGCCCACTCCATGCAGCCTTCCAGATTCACCCCTGTGTTATGTCCTTCTCCTTTGAGTCCTACAGTAGCGTGAGGGATATTGTGCTTTTGCCTGAGTTTGCTTTATATGCTCCTCATTTGTGTGCCTATGTGAAGCCACATGAGACGACACAGTCCCAGAGGACAGAGGTCCTTGCCTCTCACCTTTGGTCTCCACAGCGCCAGCACATCTGGGCTCGGTGCCCACATGCTAAGTAGAGTGGAGTGTGTGCTGTGTTTGAGAACCTGTGTCACTCTGCTATCTAGTGTTGCTTGTTTCAGGAAGAGAAAGGCCACCCAGTTTCCTTTCATGTAAGCAGATGGCTTAATAAGCCCTCTTACACCAAGCAGTCAGAATCACTGAAAAAGTTGTTAAAGGTGGAGATCTTATAAAATGATACATTCGTGTCAGAAAGATGGTAACTTAAACAAATGTATAGGAATTCATCAGTCTGATGGCAGAGGGCTAGGGCTTTCTCTTGGAGATGAGCTTTCAAAGTAAAGTTCTGATTTTATGAACTATGCTCATGTTACTAGTCTAGGTCTGGCTTTAAATTTTTTCAAGGAGATTTAAGAACTTAAGACATTTGTGTAGCCAGCGGGTATAGACTTTTCTAATTTGCTATAATTTTTGCACTCTATAATTTCTCATATACAGCTAATTCAGTGTTATTTTTAGGTTCATTCTTTATTACAGCTTTCAAAAGCATTGGGTTTAGTTTACTAGAAGCATTAACTCTATTTGCAAAATCATGTTATTAGTTTACATGGTATTTTATTATATTTTTACTTATACTAAGTACACACAGCATAAACAGATTTAGGAGGGAGCACAGCTGACCTGTTGATAAGTAGACAGCTTGGTTTTGGACCCGAGGTGCTTGGACCAGCCAGACCACAGCCAGCCCTAGCTACGAGCATGTAGTATGTTGTGGCCCAGTCAGGGGGGTGTCAGGCATGTGAAGGAAAGCTTGGCACCTGCCCGGTTAGCAAGACAGTGATTCCCAAACTTTGCGGCACATTGGAGCCACCTAGAGAACTTTCAAGGAATCCCAGTGCCCTTGCTGCCCTCCAGCCCAGTTAGATTAGAAAGCTTGGGATGGGAGCCAGACACTGGTATTGCTTTAAAAGTCTCAACTGATTCTTTCCTCTGTGCTGCATAGTTTGGGACCACTTGGATGAGGCAAGAAGAGCTAAAAGAACTTTTGCGTGCTTTGCAGTTAGCTTTGGATTTTCATCTTAAATTTAGTATTCATTGTCAGTGAGATCGTGGGCAGTTCACGTAACATATTTGAGCCTTGGTTTTCTCATCCATAACATGGAGCTAATTCCTGCATTACAGGATTGTTGCAGGGAGTAAGTGATATTAGGAGAATTTAACATTCCCTGGGATATGCCAGGTGCCCAGTAAAGCACAGCTCAGGAATCAGTGAAATTAATATATTGCATTCCATGGGGAGGATAAAACATGACTAATTTAGTTTGCTCCAAGTCTAGACTTAAAATTGTAAATAAAGGGTTATTCAAAGCAGACTGAGTTATGCTCCTTTAGCCCTGTGGCCTTGACTTCATGAATCTGAAGTCAGTGAGGAGCCTGCTTCTCACCGCCCCTTAATTATCACTTATTTTATTTATTTGGTGTAGAAGCACTTTCTGCTTGGCCACTTGCAGGAATGTAAATTCTTGATGAGGGCAAATGGCCTGTGCTCATTCACTTTGCACCCAAAGTGTGAAATTCAGACTTCGGTGGCCGCTGGAACTCCAGCGGGTATAAAGCATAAAGTAGATTTTCCATTGTGTAAACATGAGTCATGCAGTTATAATTATAGGTATTTTATAATATTGTTCAGCACAGTCTAAACTGTGCCTTTTGTTCTCCGGGTTCTGTTTTACTACATGTGCATTATGCCTTGTATTCCATTACATCAAATGGGCTGTTAGAGTCTGGGAATCCAAATTGGCCTCTGTCTTTGCCCTTTCATCTGAAGTAAGTGTGGAATAGCTGAGCTTCTCCTGTCTATATAATTAAGCTGCAAAACAGATGATACTTTGCTTTAAAAATAACTTTCCCTAGCACACTGCTTTGACCTGATTTTGCATGATATAAAGTGGGATGAAAGGGAAGTAATGTATTATATCTTTCCTTTTAAAGGTTTGCACCAGGCATAGGTAAAGATGAACAAAATTAATTTCCTTAATGTGAAAAGTTCTTTGTCCTGGCTGGGAAAACTAGAGAGCCTGCATGTAATGCTGTGCTATCTGTAAGCATTTGTCACCCTTTTTCTCTGTATCAGGTGTGGCAATCCAGGAGCGATAGGGTAGAGAAGGTCAGGTTAGGACAGAGTTCCCGGATGTTCTCCTCCTACAGCACAGGCAGTGCCTCAGCCTCCTGCAGCAGTGCTGTCCTCTGAGCTTCTGCAGACATGGGTGTACTCAGACCCTGCACAGCCAAGCACTACCCCAATTCCCCTTATGCACAGCCACCACTACCACGATACACCCCCCTGCACCCCCAGCTTTCATCCTAGCCCCAAATTACCAGACTTCTACAACCACTTTGGGAAGTTGCCCATTCTACCTCTGCTCTTTTTCTTCTGTACAGAGTGAGGAAAGGCAGAGGGGAAGCAACAGATAAGACAGTGAAAGGCAGGTCACCTAGGAATCAGCGCCCGGAGATCAAGGCAGAAGAAAGCAGTCAGGGTGTGGGTGATGTGCTGAGGGCCACACTGCTCTGAAAAGTCAGGCTTAGGGCCAAAAGGCTGCCTCTCAGCTCCTGCTGCCAGGGGCCAGCCAAGGGCAGCTGAGTAGAGCGAACCCTGGTGCTGAAGCACATAGTCCTTGGTCTGAACACTGGCTCTCAGCCAGCTCTGTGGTCCTTTGGAAGTTTTTGGTTTTAAAAACCAGATTTAATCAGATATCCTGGACATACAATAAACTGCACATATTTGTGTAATTTGAGAATCATATATACATGTAAATGCACATATGCACATATATATGTTCTTATATATATAAGAACATACCACCCTTGGGACATTTCCCTGGGACCCTGTAACCCCTCCCTCTGACCCCCCTTGCTTTCCCCTCCCTGTGCTCAGGCAGCTGCTGATCTGCTACTTTTCTACTCTATAGCTGTATTTCCTAGGCTTTTATAGAAATGCAATCACATGATTTGTCTGTACTTGTGTGTGGCTTCTTTCTCTACTATAATCATTTTGAGACTCAGTCATTTTATTGTCCCTATCAATAGCTCCCCTATTCATGAGCAGTGGTCCATTGTCTTCCATACCAGTTTGCCTGTCCATGTATGTGTTGATGGACAAGTATGTGGTTTCCAGTTTGGCTATTACAGGTACTGGTAGTAGGAACATTCATGTACAAGTCTTACAATGCTCCTCTGTGTGTTTTTTCAGGGGACAGGAACAGCTAGAATTGCAGTGGCCAGTCTGTAATAGATGTATTTGTAGCTTTTTAACTATTTCCCAAAGGGCCTGCCATTTTTATATCCTTGGATAAGAGTTCTAGTTCCTCCAGATCGTTACCAATGTTTGGTATAGTCAGTCTTTTCCGTCTGTGCCTTTTACACCACAGAGATGTAGTAGATCTCATTGTGAGTTTAATTTATATTTCATTAAGGACCAGTGACGTTGAACATTTCTGGTGCCCATTTGGCAACCATATATGTTTGGTAAAGTGTGTTCACAGATTTTGTTCTGCTTTAAATTGTTTTTCTTACAAATTCTAGGTACAAGGCCTTTGGATAAAATATTGACGTATATATATATTATTGTAATCTGTGGCTTTTCTTTTTTGTCACAGTGTCTTTTTAGGAGGAAAAATATGCATCTTTTATGAGGTACAATTTTTGTAAATGTTCTTTATGAATCATGTTTTTGGTGTCATATCTAAGAAATCTTTATTCAACTTAAGGTTTTTTAGCATGCTTTCTTCTAGAAGTTTTATACTTTTAGGTTTTACATTAATTTTTGGATCCATTTTTAATTTTTGTATATTATACAACGTGTGAACTGAAGTTGCTTTTAGCTGGGCGTGGTGGCACGTACCTGTAAGTCTAGCATTCTGGGAGGCTGAGGCAGGAGGATCACAAGTTTGAGCCTAGCATACACAGTTTAGGGACTAGTGAGAATCTGTCTCAAAATTTAAAAAAAATGTTTTTAATGATTTGGGGCATTGTTCAGTGTGAAAGCCCCAGGTTCAACCTGCAGTACTAGAGAAAAGAAAGGTTGTTTTTAATTGTGTTTTTCTGCATATTTTTGCATATGAATATCCAATTGTTCCAGTATCATTTGTTATAAAAATTATCCTTTCTCTAGTAAATTACCTCTGTCAAGAATTAGTTACCCATAGTTTTTGTGTCTATTTCCAGACTATGTTCTAGTCCACTGATTACTTTATCTTTGTGCATGCAATACCACAGTATTCTTAGTGCTGGTGTTAGCCTTCCTATGTTGTTAATATTTCTTAAAGTTATTTTGGCTAGTCTGGACTTCTTGCAGTTCAAGCAAATTTTGTTTTGTTTTGTTCTGTTTTATTAGCAGTGGGATTGAACCCAGGGGCACTCTGCTACATCCCTTGCCTTTTTTATTTTTTGTTTTGAGGCAGAGTCTCACTAAGTTGCCCAAGTTGGCCTTGAACATGCAGTCCTCCTGCCTCAGCCTCTTGGGTAGCTGGGACTACAGGACTGAGCCACCACGCCGAGCTCTAATAAGAATAAGGTAGAAGCTGATGTCATTGCTTTGAGACTGCTGTCATTTTCTTATATAGGCATTTGATGCTATAAATGTCCTCCTGAGTACATCTTTAGGGACAGTGCACAGATTTGGACATGTTGTATCTTTATTTTCATTCACTTAAAAACATTTTTAAATTTCCATCTTGATTTCCTCTTTGACTAAAAGTCATTTGGTGCTGTGTCGAGTTTCAGGATATTTTGAGATTTTTTCCAGGTATCTTTCTACATTGATTGAATTCTACTGTGTCACAGAACATATTTTGAAGAATGTGAAGCATTTAACATTTATTTAGACTTGTTTTATGGACCAGGATACGGTCTATATTGGTAAACGCTGTGTGTGCACTTTAAAAGAGTGTACACTCTGCAGTTGTTGGGTTGAGTGTTATGTAAATGCCAAGATGTTGAAATCTGTATCCTTACTGGTTTTCTGTCTGCCATTTATGTAAATTGTTGCAAAATGTTTTTCTGAAATCGCCAACTCTAATTATGGACTCGTCCGGCTCTTCTATAGATTTTCCTTCGTGAGTGAACCCGTGTTATCACGCACGTAAACACCCTTGATTGTTGTGCTCTCGATGCCTTGTCCTTTGCGTCGTTGTAAAATGTTCTTCTTGCCTCTCATAACGTTTTTGTCTTCAGTCCCTTCTGTCTGGTACTGGTCCGTCTGCTCCAACTCTCTGATGGTTCATGTTTGCCTTTTCCAGACCAATGCATTTAACCTGTGCTTATTTATATTTGAAGGGCATTTATCTTAAGCAGCATGTAGTAGAATCAAACTTTTCAAATCCAATCTGATAATTTCTGCCTTTTAATAAACATACTCAAGTTATTTATATTTAATGGGTTTATTGATATGGTTTGGATCAAACTATTACTTTTATGTTTTCTTTTTTTTTCTTTTTGTCCTTTTTCAGACAGGGTCTCACTATGCAGTTCAGGCTGGCCTTGAGGTCACTTTGTAGCCCAGGCTGGTCTTGAACTTACAACGATCCTCCTGCCTCAGCCTCCTGAGTGCTGGGATTACAGGCGTGTGCCATCATGCCCAGCCTTACTTTTCTGTTTTCTGTTTGTCTCATCTGTTCTTTCTTATCTGCTTTCTCCTGGAGTTATTAAATCCCTCTAATATTCTACTTTATACCTATTTTGGGATTATTAGTTATAACTCTGGCTAATTTAGTGATTACTTTAGGGTTCATAGTATATATCTTTACATTATCACAGTTTACTTTCAAGTAATATTGTACACTTCATGTAGAGAATAAGAACCTTACCGTAATGTCAATCCAGTTCTCCCCTCTGACCTTGTGCTGGTATTACCGAACATTTTAATTTTATGTACATTATAACCCATGTATTACATTATTATTTTTCTTCTTTTAAATTATTTTTTTTAAGGTGCAGTAAGAAGAATAAAATTATATATTCACCCATTTCCTAAACTCATCCATCAGTTCCTATGTGTATATCCTCTCTGGATCTACATTTGGCAAATTGTTTCAGCTTTTTTAAAGTCTGAAAATGTCCCTACTTTTCCTTTGTTTTGGAATAATCCCTTTCCGTATATGTCCTTCTGACCTACAAATTTTGAGTGCTTTTAAAAATATTGCTGCACAATCTTCTCACTTGTGTTATTCCCAGAGAGAAATACAGCATCATATGTACCATTGTCCCTTTCTATGTAATACGTTTTTGTCCCTCAGGCCCTTTCTGTGCTTCTTTCCTTCATCGTTTGGAGCACTGTGACTAAGATGTGTCTCACTGTAGCTTTCTTCACATTTCTTGTGCTCCGGGCTGATTGAGTTTCCTGGCTCTGTGGGTTTATAGTTTTCATCAAATTTGGAGAAGTTTCAGCCATTATTTTAAAAAATATTTTCCCTGTAATACACTGTGTCTCTTCCTTCAAGAATCCTAATTACATATAGAGGTTGTCTATACATAGAGGTTGTCCTTCAGCTCTTTTTTTCTCCAACATCTTTTCTGTTTTAAAATTTTCTCTTTGTGTTCCAGTTTGACAAGTTTTTATCTTGCTAAATCTTCAAATTTACTGATCTTTCCTTCTGTGATTTCCAATCTGCCTTTAAGTCTATGAAGTGTATTTTTCACTCACATGTTTATAATTTTCATCTCTAGAGATTCAGTATATCTTTTTAAAAAAACTATGTAGCCTATATGACTACTTTTGAACATCTGAAAAGAGTTGTAGTAACTATTTTAGTTAAGTATTTTATTGACAGTAACCTCTCTACCAATTATAACATCCAACCTCATTCTTGGCTGGTCCCAATAACTTCTTTATTATGGGGTTCATTTTCCTGCTTTTTGGTATGCCTCATTAGTTTTGATTTGGGTGCCAGACATTTGGATTTACCTTGTTGGGTGTTGTAAATATTCATAAGTTTTGTTTTAGGGTATGGTTGGGTTACTTGGAAACAATATGTTCCTTTCTGGTCTTGCTTTTAATATTTGGTAAGTAAAGCTGGGTGTGGTGGCTCATTCCTATAATCCCAGCACTCTGGAGGCTGAGGCAGAAGGATCACCATGAGTCTGAAGCCAGACTAGGCTGCATCATGAATTCAAGGCCAACCTGAACGCTATATAGGGAGACCCTGTCTCAGAAATTTATACGTGTGTGTGTGTGTGTGTGTGTGTGTGTGAGGTGTGAGGAGAGACCAGGTCAGTGCTTGGTTATGGCTAAATGTTCCCCACTACTGAAGCAAGACCTCCTGAGTACTTTACCCACTATCCTTTGAAGCTTGAGGCTTTCCACTGTGGCTACTGCGATCAGGTACTATTCCTTGTCTGTATGAGTGTCCTCTTCCCACTGTTCTTTTCAGGGGGTTAATTCCCTACCTGTGGGTGGTTTGCTTCTCGGCCTGTGCTGATCACTACTCCCTTAAATACTCACAAGACTTTCTGCAAACCTCCAGAGTTCTCTCCTTCCTGTAAACCTTGGTCTTCCTGGACTTTCAGTTCTGTCTCCTCTGTTCCGGGGGTCAACGAAGTGCCACTTGATTCCCTCTCCCTGACCCCTGGCCTGGGAACTCTCTGAAAGTGAGACTCCTGCAGAGATAGAGACAATGTTTGCCCTGTTTGTTTCCCATCTCCTAGGGATCGCTGTCCTTTGGTGCCTTGTGTCTAGTGTCTTACAGCAGTTGTTTTAGACATTTTCTTCATTTTGTGGTTGCTTCTGATAAGAAGATCCCTCAAGTACCTGTTATTTCATTGAGGCCAAAAGCAGAAATATTCCTGGGCAAAATTCTCAACTGAATTTTTATATTCTTCTCCATAAAAAAGGATAATAACATTTAGCTTATAATTTTGCCATGGAAGTTAAATGAGACTGATGTTTATGTAGCACCTGGCAACTGGCAGCTACTCAGCAGGTATCTGGGACTTTCCCGTCTCTGCACCTGGTTTGTGTTTCTTTCCGAGTTTACCTTGGGTTTTCAACCTGGTGTCTCGCTGATCTTTGGCTGGGGTCTTTATGACAATCAACCAAATGGCTCATGGGCCACTCAGGCTTTAACGTGATGAATTTCAGATTTCACTACCTGGAGGACATTTAGGTCCAAACCTTATCTTCCTTTAATTATGCATTGCATTTTCTGAAATCTCATCCAGTTGAGCTTACAAGAATTTGTATATAATTACAATGTGAATGTCAATAGTTTTTAGAAAGCCTAGGGTGTGTGGTGGATGGAATTTAAGAGGATCAGTGCTATCTGCGGCCCCAGTGTGACCTTGCTGGGATTTCCGGAAACATCGTGAACCCTGACCTTTCACTTCTCCCTTTCCTTTTTCCTCAGATTTTCCAAAAGCTGCATGAAGAATGGGCCTTTGCTGGAACTCACCCATTCTCTCTTCTCTTGTCTTCTCTCCCGTGGTAGTGTCCGGAGGTCGCAGCCGCCTGCATCTCATTGATCTTGGCAGCTGTGTGAAGGCTCTTAGCAAAAGCCGAGAAGGAGGCTCAGGGCTGTGCCTCTCACTGTCTGCTCTGGGTAATGTCATCCTGGCTCTCGTCAATGGCAGCAAACACATCCCGTACAAGTAAGTGGCTTTTCTACTGGAAGAACTTGACAGGGTAAGCCTGGGACCCGAGCTGGGCGAGGGATTGTCCATGCAGGACCATCTGGGAGAGGTGTGGCAAAGATGACCAGATTGTTGGCTGAGTGCCAGAGAAGAGCCTTTGCTAACAATTGTGATACACCCTCATCCAATAGAGGCTGCACCGGCCCTACGGGCCCCGACCATGGCCCATGGCCCATGGCCCATGGCCCCCGGCTGTGCCTCATCTGAACTGTATGAACCTTCACTCATTGTAAATGAGGGTTTAGCTGTCTGTCATGTCAACATCGCAGGGAAGTAAGATTCAGAATGACATAAGATGTATGAAAGCTTGTGTTCTAGACTTGAGAACATTGTAGTCAGAAACCAGTAATGAAAACTTGATGGAACCCACCTCACCTATTCTCAGCTATGTAAATGCAAATAATACTGTACAGAGTGGTCCTGAACATGGAGTAAATATGGGTATGGAATCCTTTTTTAATCTCTAAAATCCTGTAAGATACAAGGTACTAACTTGGAAAGAAAAAGGTAAGTTGGGCAGTTCATACTACAACTGAGGTTCAGGCCGAGTCCTTGAGTTCCTCCCCCTGGGCTAAGTTGCTGCAGGACACCTGCCCCCACCACCAGAAGAAAACAAAAACCAAAAACCTGCGATTTTTATTTTATTTTCCACCAGGAGGATCACTACTAGCCTGACTTTAGAAGCTTACACGGTGATTATATTCCTGTCAGCCTTTGATCTTAAAATTTGGAATCCTGGTTGGATAAACCCAGAAATAGTTTGCCTACCCATGTAAAAATTGTTATCTGTGAGAAAATTTTCAAGTTGAAAGTTTTATTTTCTGTGAATTCTGCTTTTGAATGAACTCAATCTGTGAATACAAAATAACCAGAGAACAGAAGGTCGGTCTGCAGCGGGACTATCCAGGAGAGGAGCATTAAGAAGGGAATGAAGAGCTATTGGGCCTAGCTGGTTTCCATAAAATAGGGATCATGTCAATGAATGTGATAACCTAAAACATAATGATGTAAAATTCAGACTGCTGCCTTATAATGAGGTCGTTTATTGTATCTTTTAGTTGGTAGCACACAGTTTCCTAAAGAATAACACGTCTTTGTGAATTTGGTAAATATTTGTTAAACTGATGGTGGGTGGGTTGGATGAATGTAACATATCAAGTTATTTTAATTTATATAAAGTAAATTTTTTTATTAGAGTTTGGGTTTTACCAGAAACGAATAGTGAAACATTAGGAATTATTTATATCACTAGTTCAAGGTCTCTGGTTAAACTAAATATATTTGAACATCAGCTAACACTAACAACCAGCCACCTGCCCTCGCGGAAGGAATGACAGAATGTGAAGCCACACTCCCCAGCCCCTGTGGACATCTGCTGCTCGGTTCCAGCAGCCCTCTTCCTTCCATTCTGGCAAAGGGGGAATGCTGAGCAATGTGTTACTGGCTTCCACAAGTGCAGGCTTAGCATGCTGTACCTGCATCACATACAGTTATGGAGTTGTCCCCCCACCAACAGGAGCCTGGCCTGGCTGAGCCATGGGACCTCGGGCACGTAGGATCTTATCACCTAACCTCCCTCACAAGAGCCTGTTGGCCAGCCCATTGCTTGGTGCCAGAAGGCATGGTGGCCTGGCTATCCAGCCAGTTCTATCCTCTCTCAGTGTCTACTGGCCGGCACACTTGTTTCATGAACCCTTGGTCCTTAATGCTGATCACCTCAGATAAGCCTGGAAAGATCTCAGCTCGAACATCCGAGAATCTCAGCCACAGCAGATACTAGTGTCTGCAAATCACATTTGCAAAGTGATTCATTAGCTATCTTCTTTGTGGGCACTGAAGGTAAGACAAAGACTTACTCAAAACTCTGACCCAGTTGGTGGCAGGATCAAACCACATCACTTCTCATGGTTTTAGAAACTTCGGCAGTATGTTAGCTGCCTGGCTGTGCCCAGCGGGGGGCGGAGGGGTGTTCAGCACAGCAGGGCGGCCCAGGTTTCCTTTGTCAGTTTCATCAGCGCTCTGAAGCCACATTATGCAGCATTTTGTTAGCATACTAAACACCTCTCAGGGTGTCAAACCTTGTCTTTGCACTGGGTTCCTTAGAGAAGGGACAGTTTCTAGCCCATGCAATGACTTCTTCTGCTCACTCTCAGGACAAAGCAGAAAACCAGACTCCATATTCTTTGCTCTCCCCCGACCTCCCAAACACAAAAACCCCACTGCCTTGTCATCTGTCACCTGGACAACTCTGTGCTTCCAACCTGCATTACTTGTGCTTGCTTCTGGGAAATTAACCAGAATGTGCGCAGAGGGGCATAGGCTGTATTCATTTCTCTTCATCACTGTACCACAATTTGTCATGTGAGCAAGTGGGAAAGTGAATTTGGATTCAGTACCCATCCCGCCCACTCCCACGGTCACCCTCAGTGTGCCCTGAATGGCTCTGACTTTGCGAATGATACTGCTTTGCCGATGACAGGCCCAGGCCAGAGTGAGGGGTTCCCATCCTTGGCTAGCTTACCACATAGGTTTGCTAGCCAATCCAAGTGCCATAAATCAATCCTAAATGGTGACACCATTCAGAAAAGCATGCAGGGAAGGCAGGGAAACCACCCAGGGTTCCAGCCCCCAGGTCATTTCTGCACTGACAGGCTGCACAAATTGCTCTCTAGCTTGGGGGAACCTCACACCAAGGGAAATCTGTCCTAGGCTTGAGCATTTTGACAGCACATTTGTGAGTTTCCTTCCAGGCTCATTCATTACAGTTGACTGTTATTCCTCATCACTGTTTGGGCAACAAGATGCTGGGAATCTTCCCACTTGATAGACAAGAAAAAATAAGCAGGTGCATTGAAATGAATTTTCGTGCCCCCAAACAATGTCCCAGACACACATTCCCCCGGAGTTGGTCCCCTAGAAGCAATCAGGGTGACCTTAGCTTCAACTAAAGTGCTCTATGTGGCAGCTCTTCTGAAGGGCCAAGTCTTTCCAGAGGCATAGAAATTCTAACCACAAGCCAGTTGTTTCAAAATAGAACTTCTAGTACCTTGCAAGTGCTCTTGTATGAAGGTGAAAACTCTTAGGTGGCCTTTGCACTGTGAGATGAATCCACCTTCCTTTAGAGCTGTTACTCTGTCTGGGAAACAATTACTGTTTGTTTTGAGTCAGGGTCTTGCTATGCAGTGCAGGCTGGCCTTGAATTGTTGCAGTCCTTTTGCCTCAACCTCCCAAGTGCTAGGATTACAAGTGTACACCACCAAGACCAGCCTACTTTAAAAGGTTTTAGAATCTTATGCTGAGCGAGAGATCATGGCCCAATGTTCAAAGAAAAAAATTATTTTATTGGAGAGGATCAACCATCAAGGAGTGAGGAGGCAAAAGGGAAAAAGAAAGCTCAGATCTGTCATGTCATCGGTTGGCAGCAGAGAGGAATTTGTAGGATGAAGGGCGATGTTGCTTGTTGATTGGATGCTAAGAAGGGACAGTGGTAGCCAGGATGGGAGGGGGCAGTACTGGGGATCCAACCCAGAGCCTTGTGTGTGTCAGGCAGCCCTGTGCCATTAAACTACACCCTTCCCTGGATTCGGGTCTGTTGCGCGGGTGTCATCACTCCTCTTCACAGGTCTCACATTCCTTTTCGGGGGCAGTTACTGTGTTCTGCACCGGGGGACTTTGACCTTGTGACATCCAAAAGTCATTGGCCAGGGGAGTGGGCTGCTTCTGTGTGTGTGCACTCTTGAAAAGCTGGTTTCAAACTGCCCTTGAGTGGATCCTGGAGGTGTTCCCTAAAAGCCAACACGGGCACTGTGTAATTTAAGGAATGTGTGTCTGGGTCTGCCCAAGACCCAGCCCATTTCACATTTGCTTGCTTCTGTTTGCTCATTTGCCAACAGGATGCTTACACTGCTTCTACACAAAAGGTATTTGATAGTGTCTTGACTCTCATTTAAGAGGAGGTCATGGAAAATTATTCTGCGACCCATTTGTGCTGTCTGTCTGCTTTTCCCAGGCATCTTGTGACATAAAGTGACGCCAGACCTCCCTCTTTTATGGTTCTGGTGGAGGTGGAGCCCAAATCCAGGCAGTGAGGCGTTTTGGGGCCCAGGCACTGTGCTGATTTCACTGCTCTCCCTCCTGGTTGGGTGACTGCCGGGAGCAGGGAGAGCCTGAAGCATCTGTCCTCAGGAGCTTCAGTCTGTGCCACCTGTGGAAGCTTCTGTCCCGCCAAAGTGACAAGGATGCCCTTTCAGAGTCTGCAATGGAGCTGCTTCTCCCCCTAGGGCGGCCTGTGAGGGGTGAGGAACCAAGCCCTTTCTAAGAACCTGCAGCATCTGAATACAGCAGTTCACTCAAACCTACAGACAGTGCTAAAAATGCAAATTCAAGTCAATGACTCAGAACAAATGGCGTTTTAGACACCAGAGCAGCTTCTCCGAAGTGTTAACACCTCTTCTCTTGGAGAGGCAGTGGGGGGAGGCAGTGGGGGCTGGAGTCTGGAGCTAACACCTGCAACAGCAGGCCCCACATTCAGGACTTTCCAGGAGCACTTTTAGGACTGCTCCGAGCCTCTGCCTGGCCTGGGGATGCCCTTTCTGCAGTAGCAGCCCTGGCGGTCTTGGAATCTCCACTGTCTCAGGACTGGGAAGCTGGAGAGAGTGAACCTCAGGACTGCTCAGAGTTGTCACGTTCAGTTCACAGAGGCTTGTAGCTCTGGGCTTGAATGTAGATTATTCATATATACCATGAAATTGAAAGCTTGTGCGAGTGTTTTTGTGTATGAGAGAGAAAAAAAGGAAGACACATATATGCATATTTAACCTCCTTTAAATGTACATTAATGATGGATTATCTCCTCCTGATTTATTGGAAGAACATCAATTTAGAACTATTTGCACAAACTCCAGATACACGTTTTTAGCATTCCCTGTTTAGAAATAAAATAACCACGTTGCCAGGCAACAGCAGCAATGATAATTCTTCGTATTACTGCTCTAAAAACATTCATTTTTATACATTTTAATGGCTGTTAGGATACAGAGAAAGTGAGCTCATAACATCACCGGGAAAAGAAGTCCCCCTTTCTGCGGCTTTTTAGACTCTCACGTTCTCTTATTATTCTCTCAGCAGTTTTCTTCGCTGGCCAGTGGTATTTTCATGTTTAATTATGGAAACTTCCAGAGCTGGTTATTATTTTCTTCACAGTCCAGACTGGAAGCATTTAGAAATTAACTCTGCCAGGCCTGGCATGTGTGGGTCACTGCGGAGAAATGCTACGTGGGAATCCACTGGGCTCGCAAGCCCTCGGTTCAGACCTGGCTCTTGCGTGGCTGGTTTGAGACAGAATTCTACGCATCTCTTCTCTGAATGGGGAGCAGAATATTACCTCCCCAGCTCGATCCAAACCTCTGGGCAGCAAGCCACCATGGCTGGTCTTTTCCTCTGTCCACTACAGCTGTTTCCTGTTGGACAAAGGAACGTAACTGTTTGAAGACTGGGTAGAAATTAGGAGTCTTCATTTCCCTTTGGTTTTTCCAAAGTACCTTCTTTTAGGTTCACTTTCTGAGGTTACTCATCAAAATTTCTTCCTTCTGAATTCTGAACCAGTTGTCAAAGGGATACAAAAGTCTGATTAGGAATTAAAACTGCTTAATCCTGGTTGAGGAGGAGGAAAGTTCCTGCACCCACAGACCTGGGGCTCAGGAAGAGCAGCTTCCAGTCAGTTGGCAGAGCCACCCCCTACCCACAGCAGGGCGGCTCCAGGGGGAGGGACCGTATGGCCTGTAGGAGGAGAGAGACCTAGAGTCTGGCTGTACATGTCCCAGTCACACGGACCTTCCTCGCCAGCTGGAGCTCCTCCGTGATGAACAAGTAAATAAAGAGGTGTGGAAAAGTTTTCTTCGTCTTTCCAAGTAAAGAGTCCTTATTTATGGACTTGCTGAACCAGAGGGAAAAGGAGGAAATGGTTTCCAATATTTATATTCTGGTTTTTCTGTAGTTGGCAGAGTGTGCACCCAAGTTCCACATAAGGTGATTTCACAGTGTGAGCATAATCGTCACATCTCGTTGCCCTCCTCTCTCACTGTGCAGTGGGAGCATGATAATGCTTTATGAGTATTTGATCCTGACAATGACCCATGACTTAGGCACCATCATGGTCATTTGCATGTTGCAGGTGGGGAAACTGAGGCAAAAGATGGTTTGAGTAACTTGTCCAAGTTTTCACAGCTGGTAGGTAACACCGCCTCCTGATACATCACCACTATCCAAAATGGGGTCTGCTGGTGGGGCCCAGGGAATATCGGATGAGAGCAAGGACCAGATGTACCTGAGAAGCTCATATCCATGTGCTTGATTGTGAGTGAAAGCGTAGACCTGAGGGGAGACTCCACGATGGCTGGCTTTAGGTCCAGCTGTCTCCTGTTCTCACCTGCAGCTGTGATTGCTAAGTGGCACCGACCGCTAGATACTTGTGTCTGTGAAGAATGTGAAATAGAGAAGATTTTTAAATGGAAAGGAGGGCACAGTGGAGCAAGCCTGTAAGACCAGCTGCTCTGGAGGCTGAGGCAGGAGGATTGCAAGTTGGATGCCAGCCTAGGCAATTTAGCAAGGTTCTATATCAAAATAAAAAGTAAAGTAATCCGAGGATGCAACTCGGTGCTAAATCACCCCTAGGTTCAAGTTCCAGTAACCGAAAAAGAAGAAAAAGAAAAAGGGAAAGGAGAAAGAAAAGAGGAGGGGAAGAGGAAGAGGAAGAACGTGAGGAAGAGAAGAAAGACAGGGAGGGAAGGAGGGAAGAAGAAAGGAAGGAAAGAAGGCAGAAGCCCTCCCATTGAAGAGATGATGGGGTTCCTCAGGCAGTGCTAAGAATAGGAGCTTGGGAATTCCCACTGTCGGCAGATGAGGTGGTCAATCTCTCAGCTGCAGTGTGTGAACTTCCTTCCAACTGAGTTCTAAAAGAAGCATGCAGAGTCAAATAGCTGGGTTCTAAAAGAAATGGGCTGAAACCTGGATGGGTAGAGCTAATGCCGCTCTGAGCCCTGGGCACGTGGACTCCGGTGTGTGCCATTGCTCTATGCACTGGAGACACTTCCCGAGCTTTGGCTTCTCCATCTGCAAGATCAGAATCCTCATTCTTTCTTCTCCAGCTCAGCAATGTGTCACAGGCCTTACTGAGACAATGTCTGTGGTAGCTGCTTTAAAGAAATGTGTTTCAATAGCAAAAAGGTAACTTTTATATATCCCAAATTTTTATAATCCAGGTTAACGTGACACTGACATATTTTTCATCCACTCTTTGACTTAAAATGTATGTGTCTCTGCCAGGCATGGTGGCACACACCTATAGCCAGCCCTCTGGGAGGCTGAGGCGGAAGGATCACAAGGCCAAGCCCAGCCTGAGCAATTTAGTTACTTAGAGAGACCTTGTTTCAAAATAAAAATAACTTCAGAAAGAAAGGCATAGGAGTGTAACTCAGCATGAAGGCCCTATATATAGTCCCCAATACTGCAAATCAAGTGTATGTATTATATATATATATACACACACACATATGTATATATATAAAATCTGTATCTTTTAGCCAAGTGGATTATAATCTCCTTTTATGAGAATGCAGCCGCCACATATTTGCCCATCTTATAGGTGGTCCTAGTGTACAGAGTGGCTGCCTGACGCAGACATTTGACTTAAGAGAATTCAACTCTAAACACTCAGAGCAAAAGTAAAGCAATGATGTAAGGACACAAGGGACTGCGCAGTGAGTCTGTGGGCTTGAAGACGAACCAAGGGCTGGGGCTCAGAGGCTGCTGTACCCCACTTGTACCTGTGTATTCCACTAACTTGGGCACTGCTTAAATATTTAAAGACATAGAATCCGGCCTTTAAATGCAGGCGAAGTCCTTCGCCAAGAGCTCGGTTAGGGACAGCGATGCGTTACCTACACAAAAGTAGAACTTGTCCAGGTTAAACTCAGTGAGAGTCGGATTTTCTTCCAAGGCTAGCTTTGATGATGTGGATTTGACTTCACACTTTAGATCCTGCCTGGTTCATCCAGTTTCACTCCCTTATTCCTGGAGCTCCATGCTCAGATCGGCAAGGAGGATTCCAGCCCGTAGGAACTGGCTGAGGAATTAAGAGACTGACTCTTCCAAGTCTGAGGCTGCCAAATACGTGTAAGAAATAATTAGGGAAATATAGAGCAGAACTACAGGTTCTTCTATCCAATTGCTCCTTTCACTCACTTGTTCAATTCAAAAACATTTATTGAGCCCCTGCAGTAGACAGGGCACTAAAAATATCGCAGAGGATCTCCACTCTCCGGCAACGTACACTGTAGTGAGGACATAGAATTAAACACAGTACCCATGCGCCACACCTGCTAAGATAGGCACACCAGCCCCCACCTGGCGCTGAGACAAGGGCTTGGGGAGGACAGAGTGGTGAGGGTTATAATAAAGCCTGTCTGGGTCAAGGGGCTGATGCTCCAGCCCCTTTCACACTCCTCCCACTGGCGCTCATCTGTGTTCCAGCCTTTCCCCACAATCCGTCCTTTAAACCCTGAGCCAGTCACAGCTGTTCCACCATTCACTGTGTTGACACAGAGCTTGCCTGGCACAAATCGTGATAAACTACCGAGCTCGATATGAGGCTCTGAATGCACAGCTAATTGTTATCTTTAATGATAACTAATCATCATATCAGAGCTCACATTGCTACTGAAAGAAAACAGCCAAAGAAAAGGACTTTGGGTTAGCCCAGGCCAGTGCACAGAGAGCGCAGATGTCCTCGGGCACCCCGAGGGCTCTCTGATTACTCAAGGATAGCTTGATTTAGGCCTGATTAGGCATTTGAAGGGATGGAACATACAAATGAGTTGGGGCTTAATTCATTAAAAAACTGTCTTGAACATTAATAGAACTTCAATCAGAGTACCCGACCATAAATTCTCACCTGTTTCACAACTGTTTCTGGCTCAATTGAGCATTAATAGATTTTTTTTGTCCATGCAAACGAGGTGATAATTCATTCAGTTGTGTAATTGAACAGTTTTCAAATAGCTATATTTGTGGAGCAGTTCAGTTGTACCAACTGTTTAATGTACCTAGTAACTCTGACAGTGCTGGATTCCATGTCAATGTAATAGAGAACTAAAGAAATAGAGATGGTTGTGGTAAATTTGTTAGTACCTTGAGGAACAGGAGATTTTTAAGGAGACTTGATGAAATTCAGTCTTTTAGGGCACCAACCAATTGTGTCCTTGCCGCCCTTCTGCTTTTTCCCAGTGAGATCAGTAAGATCTGGGGGGAAGAGGTTTCCCCCTGTATAAGGGTGCGTTTCCTAGTTTTGTGCCCTGATGAACCAGTATTTCTAAGGGTTATATGTGCCAGCTCTTTCAGAGCCTGGTCAGCTCTTTCCCAAGTCTTGTTTCAAGTCACTCACCAAGTCTGGTTTCTCTCACAAGACCCTACATCACTCTGCATGAAATCTCGTGTTCAGGACTCGTTGGATCTCTCATCTGCACTGACAGCATTCTTAGTTTCCTGAGAAAACCTCACCGTCGCTTTGTTAAGGCCACATACCGCCATTGTTTCCTTTTGAAGATTCCTTTAGGTGAAGGCAGAGATTTGAGTTTCTTTCCTCCTCTATTCATCTGCCAGTGCCCCCTTTAACATGCTCATCTGATATCCTCCCGTCTGTAAACTTACCTGCATCCTGCTGGGTGCAGGAGGGAGTTCAAACCCTTTGTGGCCTATGAAGCTCTTTCCAACTTCGGATCCCCTGCCTTTCAGATCACACAAGCTCCGCAGGGACTAGTCAACGCCCCGTAGCGTCTCATGGCCCCATCTTTACGGTCTCCATTTCCTCCTCTTCCACTGGCCTTGTTCATTCACTCACTCGTCGAGTCAGTCAGTCAACACTTACCAAGAGCATACTTTATTCCAGTATTGGCCTAGACCTTTTTCCCCATTTGTGGGTGTCTGCTTATTTCACATGTTTTAACTGTGAGATGTGTCATATGTACAGATGTAGAAACATATCTGCTCAGGCTGTAGTGACAAGGCAAACATATGTGTGCCTCCCACATAGTATAGGAAGTGGAAAACGTCAAGGCCGTAGAAGCTGCACGTGCACTTCTGTGATTCCGTCACCCTCCTGCCTGTCTGGAAGTAACCACTGTGCTGGGTTGTATGTTTAAAACTCCCCTGCTTGTCCTACCATTTTTCCCCCTAAGTCTGTGTCCCTGATTTAGTAGTATCTATTTTTCAACTTTATATAAGTGGACACATCACTATCTGTGACTCACTTTTTCTTTTCCTTTTTTGGGGGGCCCTGGGAATCAAACCCAGACCTTGTGCTTGCCAGGCAGGTGCCTCTGTATAACTTGCTTTTTTCAACCAGTTTCTCACTTTGACATGCATGGCAATAAGGCATTGATTTTTGTGATATCACAAAATATTTGCTCTTCTATTGATGGGTTTATGAGAGCTTTTTGTAAAATTTGAATTTTATCGAACTCATCTCTGTGTCTAATGAGATGATCATGTGGTCTTCCTCCTTTGATCATTTAATATGGTAAACCACATTCAGCTAGTTTCTAATATGAAAAATCATTGCATTCCTTTTTGCTTATTCTTCAGGGCTTTTCTCAGACATCTCCTCTATGAAAGCTTCACTGATCTTCTCCCTCACTCATAGTTCACTGCTATCAAAGTATTTTCCCATCCTCTAACCCCAAGGGCATTCTGTAGGTTTTCTATCAGTGGTACCTGTTATATTTAACTTGTTTACGTAACTGTGTCCTCTATCACATAAGCCCATTGTACCAACTACAATCTTTTGCTCAGGCTCATTATTTTACACTCATCTGGATCGAGGCCATTTGATCTAACCCTGCATCCTTAGGAACAGATAATCAATCAGACACCTGCCCTCCACTTTTTGGTTGCCTGTCCTCCTTCTCAGAGGACACCTCTGTGACACCAGACATGCTAGGTGGTCATCAGAGCCCCATTCTAAACTAGTAAGAATACACATTTTTGTAGAAATGTCAGTTGTGTAGGATGTGAAAAGGCACTGAAACTCCTTCTTTTGGAAACAAATATAATAGCAAAAATGTATTCATTTAACCAGGTTATTTGATAAATTCACCAATAATCAATGAGATATGTTATGGTTTCTATCTAGATATCACCTCAAAGCCTTATGTACTCATAGGAGGTGCTTTTGGGTGGTGATTGGATCATGGGGGTGTGATACTCACCAGTGGATTACTGTACCAATGAGTTCATGGCTGAATGTGATGTTGAGAGGTGAAGCCTGGTCATAGGAGGTGGATCAGGGGGGCGTGGCCTGGAAGGGTCTGCTCCCTCCTCCTCCATTGATCCTTCACTTTCTGCCACCATGCTGTGAGCTATTTCCTCCACCACACCCCCTCTCCCATGATACCCTTCCTGGGAGCTAGTTGACTGTGGACCTCTACAAACTATACTCCCAAATAACTCTCTCCTTCTTTAACTTGTAGGATGTTTTGTCCCAGCAATGAAAAAACTAACTAATATATGGTACAAAATATTCTAAGCATTTAGGCTGGTGCAGAGAGCTTATAGAGCAGTAGATAGAAAGAAACTAGTATACAAATCAGAATATAAAGCATAAAGCAGTTACAAGTCACATTTATAAAGTATGTTCCAGGACAAAGTAAGAAGTTCCAGTGAGGCAACTATGAATATACATTCTAAAGCATAATAATAAAGATACATATTATTATTTATTACTATAACCCTGCTAATGTCTAGTAGAAGCAAATATATATTCACCCAGAGCTCCAGCCAAGGGCCTTGCTTATTCAAAGCACTTCCTTATAATAGAGTTGTTATATTATTATAATTGCATATTGGTCAGTGTTCCTGTCCCTGGCACAAAATACATGACACTCACAGTTTAAAAGAGAGCTTTCTTTGGCTCTTGGTTTCAGAGGGGTCAGTCAGTGTACATATGCCTGGCACCAAGGTAGAAACAGCACAGCAGAAAGGCCTAGTGGGGAAAGCTGCTCCATCTGGGGCAGCCAGCAAGCACAGAGGAAGAAACTGGGGAGAGAGATGTACCTTGGAAAGGCACACTCCAAGTTACCACTTCCTCCTAGCAGGCCCCACTTCCTGTCAGCGCATTTAGCTAAAAATTTATCAGTGGATTAACCCATGATCCAAACATATTCCAAAAGCCCCACCTGTAAATACGTGAGACCTGTGGAGACATTTTATGTATAAACCATAACAAATAGTTCTTTGTGGCTTGACTTTGGAGGTGGTGCCTTGAGGATGTAAGCATAGGGAAGTTCCAGCAATGTACTAGATCTCTAATGAAAGGCCATTCTTATAGCTATGAATGTCTCTAGATTTGGGAATAGTGGTGCACTCCCAAATTATTTGACAATATAAATTTTGAACTACATCTAGAAAATTATACCCTGGAAGCCAAAAAGACAATTAGGCTCTGTGTAGCTGATGTTTCAACACCTACTGTGATTAACCCTTTGTAAGACAACTCTAAATAAACATGATAAGAGTCTTTTTGTGACTATTTGTTATAGTTTATATATGAAATGTCTCCAGAGTTCTCACGTGTTTAGAGGTAGGTGTTTAGAATATGTTTTTAAAGCAAGGCATATATCTATAGGCCCTTACCACTCCTGGTTAATTCAGCCTCAATCCAAAGAAGGAATTGAATGAATCCACAGTCCAGAGCTCTAGCCACTCTGGCCTCCTTGATAGTCACAATCTGAAAAATCAAACTTCCCTGCTTAACTTGGGAATAATGAAACCCAGGTTTTTGGCACTTTCTTTTGTAAAAAGAGAACAGTTACCTTTAGAAAAACCATACAATTTGACCTTTCCTTAAGCCAAAGCTCTTTCCTGACCAAAGTCATTCACTGGAGCCTATAATTTGTAAACGAAAAAGAACCAAGTGATTATTACTCTAAAAGCCTTCGAATGGAGTCAGAATTTCCCTTTTAGAATTGACTGTTATATTCAAGAGCTCATTTAAGTACTTATTTCACGTGGTTTTCTATTAGTTTGGATTTGAAACATCCCCAAAGATCTGTGTGTTAGAGGCTTGGTTTCCAGCTTGGGCTTATTGCAAGGTGGTGGAATCTTTAAGAGGTGGAGCCAAATGGTAGGTCTTTAGGTCATTGGGGGTGTGCCCTCAGAAAGAATCACAGGACCCCAGTCCTTCCCTCTTTCTGTCTTTACACCTTGGCTCACCATGAGGCAAGCCATTGTCCCCTACCACACTCTGCCACCTTATCGGGCCGCCTCTTCACACACCCAAAACCAGATGATCATGGCTGAGGCTTCCAAGACTATGAGTAAAAACAAAACTGATTAGCTGATTATTTCAGGTGTTAATTACAATGACAGAAAGCTGACTCACAGTCTTGAAGTCATGGGCATTGGGTCAAAGCAACAAAAGTAACAGAGATACCACTTTCTGAGTATTTGCTAGTTATAAGTCTGATTAATGCAATACAAATATTCTCTTTTAATCTTTATGTCAACCTAGATGGAGTGGATGCTACTATTATTCCTACATTGTAAGTGGATAGAGTGAGACATAACCTTCTACTCTCCTTCTCAGCCCCTAGTAATTATTTTTCTATGCTTTTTTTTAGCTTCCACATATGAGTGAGAACACATTGTATTTGTCTTTTCTGGGTCTAGTTTATTTTTCCTAAAATGATGCCCTCCACCCATTTTGCCATGAATGGCAGGATTTCTTTTCTTTGATGGTGACTAATATTCCATTGTGCAGTTTTACCATGTTATCTTTATTTGCTCATCTTCTAGTGGACACTTAAGTTGATTCCATACATGGACTGTAGTGGTAATACTGCAGTAAATGTGGGTGTGCAGGTATCTCTTTGAAATGCTGGTTTTATTTCCTTTGGCTATATACTCAGAAGTAGGGTGACTGGATAATGCAGTATGTCTATTTTTAGGTATTTGAGGGTAGCCATATTGCTTTCCATAATGGCTACAGTTTACATTGTCACCAGCTATGTATAAAAATTCCCTTTTCTCTGCATCCTTACCAGCATTTGACATTTTAAAATATTTTTTTATAATAGCCAATCTAACAGAGATGCAGTGATAGCCCCTTGTGGTTTCGGTTTGCATTTTCCTGGTGACTAATGATGCTGAGCATTTCTTCATATACTTTTGCAAATTTGTATAGTTTCTTGGGAAATGTCTGTCATTTGCCTATTTTTAAATAGAATTACTTGTTTTGTTGTTGAATTCTTTATATATTCTGGACATTAATTCCTTGTTGGATGAATAGTTTTAGAATAGTTTCTTCCATTCTGTAATTTGTTTCTTCACTCTGTTAATTGTTTCCTCTACTGTGTGGGAAATTCTTATTTGAAATAATCTCAGCTGCCTATTTTTGCTTTTGTTGTCTGTGTGATTTTGGGTCATATCTAAAAGATCATTGCCTGTACCAATGTCTTAAAGTACTTCCCTTATGTTTCTTCTCATAGTTTAATAACTTCAGACCTCACATTTAGGTGTTTAATCCATTTGGAGTTGCTTTTTGTATATGGTGAGAGATAAGGATTTAATTTTAATCTTCTGCATGTGAATATCTACTTTTCACCAATTGTTGAAGGGCTGTCCTTTTTCCAATATATATTTTGGAAGCTTTTGTTGAAAAACAGTTCACTGTAGAGGCATGGTTTTATATGTCAAATTTTTATACCAGCACTGTGGTAGGTTACAGTAGGTCTGCAGTGTGTCTTGAGATGAAGTATGAATTTTAAGATTGTTTTTACTATCTCTTAGGAAGCTTATGGGTATGGAATTGTATTGAATCTATAAATATCTTTGGACAGTGTGAACACTTTAACAATATTAATTCTTCCAATCCATGAACATGGGAGAACTCTCTGTTGTGTTTCTTCTTTAATTCCTTTCATTAGTGTTCTGTAATTTTCCTTATAGAGGTCAGCAGGTGACTGCATGCTCATATTTGGCTTCCCCTTCTCTGCTTAAGAGGTCTAGAAATTCTTGGGCGATGAACTGACGTTTGTAGGGTTCACTCATTTGTTTCCCTTCCCTCAAAGGTTATTTCCCTCTGCTGCCTCTTATTTGGTATCCAAAACCCTTTTTTTGGTTTTCTAGTTTTTTAAAGTTGGAGGGTAAATCTGGTTCCTGTCTTTCAAATATGGCCAAAAGCAGAAATTGGTCATTCTTCAACATTTTTATTCTTGTTTACTTCTTTAAACATCTTAATTTCCTTAAGCATGTTAATCAACTTTTTTGTTGTTTATTTGTAATCTGTGTTTGTATGTCTCACTCTGCCATCTGCTGTTTCTGCTGGTTCTTTCTCCTGGTGCTTAGTTTATGTGTTTAGTTTTGTCTGGGGGCTACTCCATTTCATCAGCAATTTATTTGTAAGACCTTGGATGAAGATGGTTTACTTTAGAGAGCATTTGTATTTAGTTCGACAAGGTGCCAGTCTAGGATAGTCTAAACTGTATTCTCAGCTTGAAATATTTTGGACCACCCAGATTTCAAGAAGTAAGACTGCAAACCTGCATGTAATCCAGACTGAGGCTCCAAATTTTTAGGACAGTTTTTTCTGCCCGCTTAATGCTATTTTTCAAGACAGTTATATCTTCAGTGTGTGAGGGGAACAATTGTTGAAGAGAGGAGTTTTCCTAATGAGCTCCCCACTTAGCGCAGGCCATGGGCCTTGTCTTCTACTTTCCATACTCTGGGAGGCCATATAAACACTACGCTGAATAAGATTACCTGGTTGGCAGCTGTCTTCATGGTGAAAGCAAGGTTTACAATTATGTTTTTCTTGAGTCCCCCAACTTCACTTGCTGTTTTTGGCCTGAGAATTCTTAACTCTTTTACAAGCTCAACAAAGCATTTAATATGATCTTAACAAATAGCCATAATTTTTAATTGCAGTTAGCAAGAAGCTCTTTCTAGGCACCTGGCCTACTGCATTATTATTTTGCTGTTTTACTTTATGTTACACATCTCTTCCTCTCCTAAATTATAAGTCGGGGACTATATGATTTATTCTCTATACTGGGACTCTTGAGAGCTAAAAAGGACACTTAATATTATTTCATGTTTTAAAAGATTTTCTATCAAATCCATCCATATGAATGAACCTATAAAATAGTTCTATTCAAAACACAGACATTTTCTTACTAGAAGAATATCTGTGCACCTCAGGGTAATAAAAGTTCAAGCTTCTTTGTACAGTATTGTTTATCTGGATATTATATAAGACAAGCAGAATAATTATACTTGATACACCTTCATATATTTTGATCAATGTCTTCATCATGTCTAGGTCTAACGCTGTTACAGTTAGCATCTTAAATGCCCCCCTAAAATCCATGTGATAAAGATGTGGTTGCTAGCTCATGGTGCTATGGAGAGGAGGTGGACTCATTGGAAGGGAGTTAAGTCACTGGCAGTGTAACCTTGAAGGAGACACAGCTAAGTCTCCTTCTCACTTTCTCCTGGCCACCATGGGATGAGCAGTTTGCCCTACCCTGTGTTCCTTGCCATGATACCCCACCTTGACAAAGGCCCACAGGGACAACCCACCATGGACTGAAATTCTGAACCCATGAACCAAAATAAATGTTTTCTCCCTTTGAGTTGATTGTCTCTGGTATTTTGTTACAGAGACAGAAAGCTGACTAACACAAACACTTTGCCAGTGATGCTTTTCTTAAGACTGTATTTTTCCCTTAGTATGATTTTGAAGTCATGGTATTTTTCTTTTTCAGACTCTATGGCTGCCCACTTATACACTTATGTATATATTAACATATAAAACGATCTGTACATTTTGGTAACTTCCTTTTCTCTTGGTTGTAAAGGCTTATAAAGTCTACATGCACCACAACCCGTTACAGGTTCATTTCAGTGGAATAAGTTCCTCAAGTCAGTAAGATTAGTATGTATTAAAGTTCCAGAGGATAGTGCTATACATCAATTTCCAGAGCAAAATTATAGAATAGTGTTTCAATCTTTTATGCAGTTTGAGCTCTTATCCTCTGTATGTCAAAGTCTTCATGTGTGTAAACTTTGTTTTTAATAATTGCAAATTATTCCAGACTTCAAATCCCAAGGCTTTTCTATTTTGTTTATTGACCACTTGATTATGGATTACAACTTGTTTTCAATGAAATTCAATCAAAATTTAGATTGCTTGTTTCCAAAACTCCAATAATTTTTGTAGGACATTTAGATTGATTCATAAAATATGTTCTGAAGTTAAACACTGTCTAGTGTCAGCAATTTCATGTCATTTAAGTTAGTTCTTTGATGTTTCAAATTTTTTAAATACAACTGATGACAGGCAGCAGACACAGAGCTGCACACTCCCCTGATGAAATGCATTTTAAAAATTTAGCACAAGTGTGATCACAAAATTTTGTAGTTCAGTTACATTTTCTCTCAAGTTATATAAATGTAAAATTTGACAGTTACACCTTGTGTTTCTCTGGGTAGAACTGCATGTGAGCACAGTTACAAGTTACCTGTGTACATCAGCAGTAAGTGTATTTGGCATAAGTTTCTCAGTTTACTTGGAGCATCACGCCTTAGTGTGTGGACTCTGTGCACCATACGCATCTCGTGTTTCTAGGTAAGACCATGGGAGAAGAAAGGGGAGGTCTGGCCAAATCTCCCCTTCTCTTTTTAATGGAACTCTAATAATAATAATAATACTTGGTTTTTTACAAGGGAGAAATCCAGGATAACGTAAGCCAGATGGGATACAGGATTATAGGCATAAATGGACACTTCTGAGCAAACTAGGACATAGAGTCAGCTTGACTAAAGCCCCAGAGTGGGCGTCACATGTGTGAGTGTTTGTATTTCCACAGCAGACAGAGGATCTGCTGGTGTCGGAGGTTCTTGATGCAGCTTATTGAGCTAACAACTCCCAAATACTATTAATCTCTTTGAATAAGACTTTCTGTGTGTTATGGCAAAGGACTGAGAACAGGGCTTTTTCAGGTTTGCTAACAAGACCCTTCAAAATCCCATTACACTCATCGCTACTTCCCCTGTTTAGATATAACTGCAAGCAGAGATGCTTGGTACCTGTTACGGTTTGTAGTCAGCTTTCCCCCCGAAGCCTCATGTGGTCATACATGGGGCTTTTTCAGAGGTGGCTAGGATTCAGTCTCTGTGATTAGTAAATCAGTCTGCTAATAGGTTTGGCATAGTTTTGAGTAGAATTAAGAGTATGGGTTCTGTCCACCCTAAGAATAAACTCGATAAGATGTAAGGGACAGAGGTTTGTCTTGTCAAAGGCTGGTTTTTCTGTTTACTGCTTTGCTTGCTGTAGACTATTTCTCCTTTGTGATGCCCCTCTGCCATGTGCCACCCTGCCTTGGAGCCAGCTAATTATGGACTGAAACCCTGACAAACTGTGAACCAAATAAATCCTTCCTCCTTTAATTTGGGTGTCGGGTATTTTGTTTCAACAGCAAGAAAAATAACTGAGACGGAGTACTCTTTTTTACATCGGTGCTAAATGCAAAGATCTTTGACCGTAGCAACCAGCTTTATCAGCCCCTAACCCAAGCTCACTGCTGGAAGCAAATGTTTTTATTCTTGAGGGCTTTGCTCCTGTGCAGTATCAATGCAAGTTTAGCCCAGGGGTTGTGATGTGGACACAAATTATAGGTGGCCTGGCTTGACTTGGCCATTGTTGGCCTCAAAATGGGGGCATTAGCTGTGCTTCTGACAATTCCTCTTCAGGGAACATGGTTTGCACACATTCCTCAAGGGATTCGTGGTAACTGTGGAGTTACTGTCTTCCCTGACCAACTTTGAAGACTGAACTGTGAAGACCAAAGTGGGCCCTGGCTTCTCCTCTAGGATACTGTGGGAGGCTGCAGGAGCCTGTCCATCCCAACATGGGAGAGACCGAGTGTTGTAGCAGGTGCTCATTCAAGCCCACGGCAGCAACATCTGCTTTGGTTTTATCCTGACACTGGCTCCCATGAACCAAAAGGAAAGGTTCTGCATTAGAGGTTACTAAGCTGGGGGGAGGGGGGGCTTGTTTTAATGGAGATTTTGATCCATTAAATATTCATAAGAAGCTATGCATTGGGTGTGATGTGTCAAGGCTGTAATCTCAGCACTCCGGGAGGCCGAGGTAGAAGGTTCACAAATTCAAGCCCAGCCTGGGAAATTTAGCAATTTAGTGAGTCTCTGTGAAGAAAAAATACAGAACAAGTCTGGGGAGGTAGCTCAGCATGGAGGCATGGGATTCAGTCCTCAGTGCTGCCAGAGAGGAAGATGGGGAGAGAAATGCAATGTTGTGCCTGACTCTGTGTTAGGTCCTGGGTCTACAGAAGGAAATGACTTCTGCCTCTACGATGCAGGTCCCCACGAAGTAACATTGTCAGTGGCACTTGGGTCCCCTGGCTAACTGCTGTGTGCCGTTCATGACCCTTTGGAAGAAGGTTGAGATGTTTGAAATTAAAAAACAAAAAGACCAAAAAAGTAGCACCAGGAAGGAAAATGCAGTTAATTCCTAAGTTGAAAGCCTCTGTCAATGGTGGGACTTTGAGACACTGCTGAGTTAAGGGTCTTGCAAGGGGTTGGGAGCATAGCTCAGGGATGGAGACTCACCTAGCATGTTCAAGGCCCTGGCTTGATTCTTAGCACTGAAGGAAAAAAAAAAATTTGAAGGTAATTCAAAAAGTGATAGGTATGGCCCTGAACTGAACTCAACCACATTTACTCCATTTAAGAAACAAATGATTTTTCCTGTGTGTATGTGTGTGCTGGGCATGTGTGCATACAGTGGAGATTGAACCCAAGGCCTAGGCAAGTACTTTACCACTGAACTACTCCTCTAGACAAGAAATAATTTATTAACTATTTGTTACCAGAATTAAAATATGTAAAAATCACAGAATAGCCTGTCCTGTTTCCAAACAAAACCAATAACTGAAAAACTCTCATCTTTCATAATTCTTTTTAAAGAAATGTATCCTTCTTTCGTGTCATGCCCCATTAAAATTTTGTGCTATCCCCTAAGTTATTGAGTTAGTATAACTTGTGGCCTCAGTGTTACATCTTTCCTCAGACTTGTTCCAGTCACAGAAATCATCCTTAAACCAAATTTCCTTTTATTTCCTTCCAATTCCTGAGCCCTGCTCTTTGTGCCAAGAGCCGTCCAGTTGGTTCATTTTGTGAGCCTTGTGGGATTGTGTTTCTGTAAAGCGCATGTGATCACCAGAAGGCGAGTTGCCCTCAGCACCGTCCTGGAAGCAGGTTCTCCTTGGTTCCAAAAGAAACGTATCCCATGGGCTTCACAATAGACTGCAAGTGTTCCCCAGCTGGTGCCTAGATCGTAGCTCGAAAGTAATAAGGACCATATTGGACAAGTGTCTTTACCACAAAATAGAGTCGGCAATCCTGAGTCACACGTACTGGCAGCCTCATTGTTGGCAAATGAAATATTGGAAGGTTTTGAACCACAGATGCCCAAAAACAGTAGTTAGAATCTGAGACTGATAAAGTGTTGCCTAACAATGAAAAGGCACTCTTGTGCACCAAAGGACACTGTAAAAGATCGTGAAACAACTCAGAGAGAAGTTATTTGCAAATCATGTATTTCTATAGGATTCATATGTGGAATCTATGCAGCACTCCTAAAATACACACGCAAAACCCAACTCAAAAATGGACAAAAGACTTGAACAAAATCTCAAACAATAGACAAAAGATGCTTCTCTAAAGAAGATGCACAAAGGCCGGGCGTGGTGGCGCATGTCTGTAATCTCAGTATTCAGGAGGCTGAGGCAGGAGGATCACTGCGAATTTGAGGCCAGCCTGGGCTGCAGAATGAGTTCAAACCCAGCCTGAACTACATAGTGAGACCCTGTTCCAAAAAAGACAAAAATGTTGTTTAAAGATGCACAAATAACCAACAAGCATGTGAAAAGTTGTTCAGTCTCACTGGTCAGTGGAGTAGTGCAAGTTAAACCACAGTGAGATACCACTGCCCACTGATTGGGACGTAATATCAAAAACAATTTTAACAAGTATTTGGAGAGAATGGAACCCTTGTGCTGGTGAGAATGTAAAATCGTGCAGCCACCGTGGAAATGTTTGTCAGTCCCTTAAAAAGTTAAACGTAGAGTCATCATGTGATGCATTAATTCCACTCCGAGATGTCTGCCCCAAAGAACTGCAAACGGGGACTAGAATACTAGCGTTCAGAGTAGCATTATTCCTAATAGCTAAAGGGGAGACACGCCCAGAGTGCATCAGCAGACCAATGGGAAGCAAGATGTGCTGGGCACATGCAGTGGGGCGTGACTCAGACAAAAGAAGCAAAACTCTAACGCATGCTACATGGGCAAATTTAAAGCATGTTAAGTGAAATAAACATATGAGAGGACAAACAGTGTATGGTTCTACTTCTATGTGGTACATAGACTACTAGGTAAATTCATAAGACAGAAAATAGAATATTGGTTATTGGGCAAAGGGAAGAAATGTGAAGTAATTATTTAATGGGTAGAGTTTGAATTTGGCACAGTGAAATATTCTGGAATGAGCAGAGGTGACAGTGTGAATATAGTTAATACCATTCAACTATACCCTTTTAAAATAACCAAGCCAGGAATGGTGTCTGTGATCCAAACACTCTGAGAGGCTGAGGCAGGATTGTAAACTCAACCCCAGCTTGGGCAACTCAGTAACCGGGTGAGACCCTGCCTCAAAACCCCAAGCCTCAGACTTCAGTCACAGCATAAAGGGCTGTGATTATATAGCTCAGTGTGAAGGTCCTTGGTTCAATCCCTAATACCAAAGAAAAAAGTTAAAATAGTTTTATATTGTGTATATTTTAGCATAATAAATAAGATGAAAATGTAGATGATTTCCAAGGAGACAAGTCCCTGGCAGTTGCTAATACTATCACCCCTGCCCTTGCCCGAGCAATTAAGGGGATTCATGGATTTGAACTGGAGATGGGACAATTTCCATAAATAGAAGTGAAAAGAGAGAGCATTGCAGGCTGAAAACCTAGGATGAACTTGACAGCAGGAGAGGCACAAAAGCCCAGACCTTCGAGCAGCCGTGAGCAGAGTGGTCCATCCAGGGACCACAGAGTAGGGAGGGACGTGCAGGGAGGCATCCTACTGCGCCTTGCAGGGCAGCGCAGCTCCCAGTCCAAAGCCACCGCACTACCTGTGCTGCCATTCTTTAGGAGATAAGGGGGAGCCCTGCTAGCTGCCAGACGACAAAGTAACCAAGGGATGGGACCCAAAGCCATGTCCACTTGCAGCCCACTGGGCCCTCCTTTCAATGAGTAATGACCTGTGACAGTGGCTCTTCACAGGTCCTCCTGGAACCACTTCCAGCATCCCCAGTGTTGGCCACTGGGCAGGAGCAGGGGAGGCAGAAGGTGCATCCTGACCTTGACTGTCAGAATCCTGCTGACTTAATGAAAGGCAGGGTGAGGTGTGAACATGAGATCATAAGAAGGAATGCATTTCATCATCTCCACCCTCCCCAGAGCAGGCCAAACCCTTCTCTGCAGGGTGCCATTTCCGGCCACTGCCCTTGCACCATGTGCCAGTGCTTGTCGTCACCTTTGGAAGGTCATCCTGCAGCACAGCTGCCCCTGACTGAGCAGAGGGAAGAGACTTTGCTCCCTTTCTCTGTACAAGACCAGAATACAGCCAGGCGAATGCAAATGAAATGACTGCTCAGGGCTGAGATTTGCATACTCTCTGTTTATTTTGATAAAGGGAAACCATGGTATTGGCTACAGCGACTCTGGAGACTAAAAATAGTCATAGTTCTAATCCAATGTAATCGTCACACCTAGCCCTGGGCCTCATCCTATTTAACCTCTTTTTAGCCTTTTCCAAGGAAAGTGGCAGGAAAGGGACTCCACAGCTGGAAGATAAAAGAACCACAATCCACCCAATACCCGTGGTGCTGTCATTTTAGGGTTTTGCTTAGAGAGGAAATAGAAGGTAGATGAAATTCTTCCAGATGTTTCCCTGCCATTTTTTATAAACAATTTTTTCTTGAAACAACTCTAAATACACTTGCAGATTTTCGAACCCCAGATTCTACACAGTTCTGGTATCAACCCTGAGGGGAGGTCACAAATCAAAGCATAGAGAGAGGCACCATCAAAATGCCACTACCAGACATAACCTTTATGTCTCTCACCTGAAACAAACAGTGGACCTCCTGGAACAGCATAGGAACACACCCAAAGTGTAAGTTTATCACTAAAGAGACACAGGAGACTGGGGGCTGGACAGGAATAAGGTAGTAGGGGAGAATTTGAGAGAAGATACCAGGCTGGAATAGTATGTTACTGTCTCAAGAATTCCATTTGTGGCTTTCATTTTCTTTTTTTCCTGAGAGTTCTGTAAAAATCCACAGGGAAAGACAGAGGTGGCAGAATCTGGAGAGGCTCTGAGTTACCATGACAACACAACTCCATCTCTGTCACCATTGGTGCCTGATGCTTTTTTGGATTACCACAGAGATCTCTGATATTGGGATGAACACATGCTCCTGAACCTAAGCATGATGCAAGGTTTCTGAACAGTACGATGATCTCATCTTTACTCAAGATTCTTAATGGTTGAAATGCAACGTAATTGAAACGTTTCCTTATCCCTCCCCCAACAGAGTTGTCACAAACTACTGCAAAGGTTCTATACAAAGTGACAGAATATATATAGAAATGTCTGTCACAAAGCATTAACATTTAGTGATAGTGTCTTGGACCAAAGAAAATGTAAAAAGGAAAGGAAACTTCAGATAATGTGAAAAATGTCCAAGTAGTATTTACATTCTAAATTGCAGTAATGATACAAACATTATTACTTCTAATCTGGCCCTGCAGGTAGATTAAATATCAAATTTGCATCTACTACAGATGAGTTTGCATGTTTAGTAAGTGCTGAGGGTCTTGTTCTTTAATCACTAAACACATCTTTGTATTACCTTAAACTTCATTCATGTGTAATTTCTGCAGTTCACTGATTCAGGGGAAAATCTGTGGGCCTATTATTTTCTGTTCATGTATACTCTATTAATCAGCTTTCCCACTGGGAGACACAATAACTGACACCCACAAAGTAAAAGACGAGAAGTTTAATTTGGCTCATGTTTTAAGGAGATTGAGTCCATGGTCAGCTGATGCTGAGGTAGAAACATCATGGTAGGGCAAAGCTCCTTAGTTCATGGGAAGCAGAGTATAGGAATATACCAGAGAAGAAGGAGCAAGGGACCAGACATGGACTCCCCCACCCCGGACCACACTTCCTTGACCCACTCAGACACACTTAGATGTGTGCTCCACCAATTCTCAGGGCAGATCCCAAAGCCAATAAAGTTGACAGTCCACTCTAAACACCACATGCAAGGTCTACTAATTTGCCTTGTTGCCTTTTTGTTATATTGAGGGAGTTCTTCAAAGTACAGTAATGACATTCCTAATTCCTAATCATGCCGAACTTGACACAAATAAATGTTGACATCTCCCACCCCACATTCTATACTCAAGATAAGTCATAAGTACTGGGAACTAGTATAAATAAAGATTAAACTAAAAGCATAGCTCCCACCACCAATATTATTAGGATCTTATTAAGAACAGCTAACCAGCAACAGTCAAACCTCAAAATTTGAGGACATAGTCAGCAGGCTGCCAAGTCTGCCTGTGACTTCCAACCCCACCAAGAGTTAGGGTCCAATGGCAAAGTTAGATGAGAGAATCCACATGAGACCACTGCAATTTATAACATAAGCTATAAGGTTAGGGTTCCTAAAACCACCCTCTAGTTCATCACTCACAGAAGTCAGTGAAGTACTCACAGCTGTGATTCACTGGGCTCCTTCCTTTAGCAGACTGAAATCAGGTAAAGGAAGGAGCCCTATAGGGGAAAGGCTGGGGAGGTTCCAAATGACGCTTTCATTGTCCTCAGGACTTGTTACCTTCGCAGAATCCATGTGTGAAAATATGCATCAAGCATTGCCAACTAGAGAAGCTCCCCTGAACACTGGTGTCAGAGTTGTTGCAGCTCAACCGATTTCCTGTGTAGTTGGACTCAATCTCCAGGTTGATGGGCACCTTGTGAATCAAAACCCCTGCCCTTAAAAAATCACATGGTTGATCTTTCTATTGAGGGTGTTCACCCTACCATAAGATCTGCTGTGACCAACCTGCATCTTCAACAGAAACATTCATAATGGGCATGGCATATTTTACCACGCAGAAGCTCCTGGAAGAGGGTAGTTCTCTTTGGCCAAGGCTAAAGAGTGTATGATAAATGCCTTTAAAAATGTGAAGGACCAGTGGGAGTAGATGGGGTTATGCTTACTCTGCGTAATCCTAGAGAATAGAGCTGGTCCCCTTGGAGAGAAGTTAAAAAGATTTAAATTTAGTATAAGAAAGAACTTTCTAATAATTAAGGCTATTCCAAAATATTATGCAGGCTTTCCTGGGAGAAGGTAAATTCTCCTAAGTTAAAAGTATTCCAGCAGAAAGCAGATTGCTTGTACCATGGCAGTCTTTTTATTAGGAAATCCAGTGGCCCCACAACCACCCCAAATCTTCTTGCCACTGGTACTGTAATACTCAGTCCCCCAAATGTTTTTCAATCTTTTTTTGAAATCAAACTCAGGACCTTGCACTTGCCAGGCAGGTGTTCGTGCCACTGAGCTATATCCCCAGCCCTTAGTTTTGACTCAGAACTATATCCTAGAATTAGCAGACTATTTATATCGTAACTGTGATTACATGAATTTTGAATTACCTTTAAAATTTTTGGTGTCATATCTGCATATTATAACCTTGGAATGAGCATACATTTCCCAAGCAGAACTTAGATTTACAATATGTAAAATTCAGTTTCTATTAATTGTTCAGAGTCATCACTGAGGTTATTTTCCCCCTGCTGTAGATAAGAAGGATTGAGTGTTAGATAAACGGATAATGAAAAGGTTTGCAGGAAACATATGTACAAGTAATTTATGTAAGTGAACTCATGGTTCATAGCCATGTAAATCTTCACAACTTAGACTTGTTAAATGAGATCAAAGCAGGTTGGATAGGGTTCTAACTTGAAATCTGTTATTATAAATTCAAGTTGCATCATACACCTCTCTTTTGAGACTATCTACAGTTTACAGCTGGTCTTTCTCAAGAAGCAGGCTGAATTAATGTGATTTTTATCTCATTCAAATAAATGGGACGCTGATATCCAGGATCAAATGGATTCACACGGCCCAAATTTCACATAAACTTCATCTCCCTGTGTGTGCAGTGGTAAACTATTGAAATTACAACTCAGATTTCACTGGCTCCATGCCATACCTGCAGTGTAAAACCTCCAGCTCATATAAACGCTTTTCATTCAGGTATTTTCTGAAGTTTTTTAGAGAGCTCTCAGGAATGTTCATCTTGTGCCTGTTTTGTTAGCGTTCTGTTACTATAAGGACATACCTGGCATTATCAACTTATAAAGAGAAAAAGGGATTGGCGCACAGTTTTGGAGGTTGCAGTACATGACATAGTAGGTCCGCATTGCTTTGGGGCAGTGCTCACCACTCGGTTGGCAGCTCATTGTGTTGGGTGTATCTGGTGGAGCAAGACTGCTTACCTTATGAGCCAGCAAGCAATAATAGGAAGAGGACTTGGCTAGGGCCCCACAATCCCTTCCAGCACACACTTTCGGTAACCTAAGGATCTCTCAGTAGTCCCTAACTCTCAAAGGTCCTACCTTCTCCCAGTAATACCACCCTGTGGACCAAGCCTTTATGTAACACATGAACTTTTGGAAGATGAATCAAGACCCAAATTACCATGCTCATCAAGTGCCCAGTCCTTCCAGGATCAACTGCTGCTTCTCCCGGCGTAGCTGTCAGCCACCGTCACCTCACTCCTGCTCCTCACCTGGCACTGCCCTCCTAGTGCAGCCCTAGATAAAAGCATGGAATGAGGGGGAATGAGTCTCTCCCATGTATGTCATGCATCCCAAGATGGTCTGCTTGCACCTTGAGGTTCTACAGTATTTAAAAGAAGAGCTTCGAGAGAGGGTAATTAGACTAACCCTCGTGAACCCTTAGTGTTAAAACCTAAGGGCCTCTGCTAGTGAGTGGTTTTAGGATAAGGAAGGTAAGAAATCCTAACAGGTGATATATTGGTCGGATCACCAAGGCCAGTCTTGCAGTTGGGGTAGGGGATTCTCTTCTGGGTCCTTCCTGAGCCCTGCTCTGATTCCCCAACTCATCTTCCTCCATGCTGCATGGCAGGCAGTGGCTCCCCCGGCACCACTAACACACGTGCTGGACTCAGGCTGTGTTTGCCAGTACATGCTTTCCTCATGTAACGACTGACTTTGTGACTAGACGGTTAAATGAACTGGTTGCTAAGTGAGGACTTGTGTAGACTGTATACATTACAACATGGTAGGCAGAACAAAGAAACGGTCAATGGAAACTGCAGCCTGAAAACTTTGCCTTTTATTTGCATAATTCTTACATGCAGTACTGTAATCTATAACAGAACATAAAACACCAGGGCTGTACCATGTAGGACAATCAGCAAAAATTATAGTGCTGTATAAACAAGGTGAACTGTTCACAGAAAAAGACATCAAGGCTCTATAAACAAGATGCCGTAGAACTGTACAAACAGAAAAAGACGGATGGTAAGTCTATGGCAGGTCATAAATCTGCATGGCGCCCCTTGGTCGTTAAGTCTGAACAGTCATTAAACAGGTAGGTCATTAAATGAGGAAAAACTGTACTTTACTAAATAAGCTAGAGGCACCTCATGGAAAATTCAGAACTGTACTTCTCTATCCAGGTGGCCAATGTCATGCAGTCGGTCACCTCTCCAGTATCCTAGAGGAGTCCTGCTTATGCCATTTGCAGGGTGAACAGGATAATATCTGAAACTGACCAGCAAGCACTTTTACTCCAATGTTTTTGAAAAGACCATGAGGATAGTTCAGCTTCTTATACTTTTCTAGTACCAAAAAGCAGATCATTCACGTCCTAAAATATCGGCATCCTAGAGAAGGCATTGCTGAGAAAAGGCTGTTTCTGCAGAGCATGTGGCTTCCCCATGGGGAAGGTGTAAAGAGTCTTTCCCCAGAGTATGAGTACCCAGACAGCAATCAGGAACACCGGAATGATCAAGCCCCTTATAAATTAATAACTCAGAGTGGTGGGGGTGTCCCTCTGGATATGTGTATTTCAGCCTGTGACAACACTATTACAAATAGAGATACTTTCCTGGGACCTAGAAGACAAACAGAGGCAGAATTGTCCTCTCGGAGCTTGCTACTCTGTCCTTTGGAATAATAGATCTTTCTCGGAAAGGATAAAAGCCACAGAGATGCTGCCCTCTTTGGCCAGCAGTGTTGGCCATGGGTGGTTAGTGTCTTGGGATCCTGGCCTCTGGTATCTTGCATTGGCCTCACAAGGGTTCAGTGACTTTTCGGAGGACAGTAGCAAAGGATGTTGACAGACCAAAAAGGGTGTAAAAGGAGCCAGTCATTGTGACAGAGGTGTAGAGTTTCAGTAAGCAGCAAAAATATACTTCAAGGTCATTATTTTGTCCCACCTCTTGCCTTTTTCCCTTCCCTTCCCTTCCCTTCCCTTCCCTTCCCTTCCCTTCCC